>CM061066.1:9221239-9243453 GCA_030762895.1 Sophora flavescens
CCCAAATTCGGACCCAATACCCTAATTTAGACCCTAAATCCTAATTTTGACCCTAAACCCTAATTTTGATCCTAAACCCTAAATTTGAACCAAAACCCTAATTTAGACCCAAAAACCTAATTCCAACCCTAATTTAGACCCAAAACACTAATTCTAACCCTATTTTTGTTCCAAAACCCTTTTTTTAGCTCAAACCCTAATTCAAACACAATTTTTGTCCCTAAACCCTTTTTTTGACCTAAAACCCAAATTTAACCCACCCTAATTTAGAACCAAACCCATAATTTAACCCTATTTTGAACCAAACGCTATTTTAAAGTAAAACCCTAATTCTAACACTTTATTCTAACAAACCCTTTTCTAACCCTATTTTTGACCCAAAATCTATTTTAACTCAAAACCCTAATTTAGACCTAAAACTAATTCTAACCCTAATTTAGACCCAAAACCCTAATTCTAAGCCTATTATTGACCCAAAATCCTAATTCAAACCCTAAACCCTAATTTTGACCCAGAGCCTAAATTATAACCCTAACCCTAATTTTGACCCAAAACACCAATTATGACCCAAAACCCTAATTCAAAGCCTAAACCCTAATTTGACCCTAAACCCTAACGTTGATCCTAAACCCGAATTTGAACCAAAACCCTAATTCTAACCCTATTTTTGTCCCAAACCCTAAATTTAACCTAACCCTAATTTCATCCAAAACCCTAATTTTGATCCTAAACCCTAAAATTGAACCAAAACCCTAATTTAGACCCAAAACGCTAATTGTAACCCTATTTTTGTTCAAACCTTTTAACTCAAACCCAAATTCAAACCCTAAACGAGACACTAATTCTAACCAAACCCTAAATTTAATCCACCATTTACCCAAACCCAATTTTGACCCAAACCCTAATTCAAACCCTAACCGAATTTTTGACCCAAAACCCAAATTATAACCCGTAGCCTACTTTTGACCCTAGACCCTAACGTTGATCCTAAACCATCAATTTCAACCAAAACCCTAATTCTAACCCTATTTTTGTCCCAAAACCCTAAATTTAACCCAAAACCCTAATTTTAATCCAAAACCCTAAATTTTGACCCTAAACATGAATTTTGACACTGAACCCTTATTCATACCACTAACCTTAATTTTAACCCAAAACCGAAATTCTGACCCAAAACCCAAATTATAACCCAAAGCCCTAATTTGGACCCAAAACCCAAATTCTGACCCAATACCCTAATTTAGACCCAAAACCCTATTTTTAACACACAACCCTAATTCAAAGCCTAAATCCTAATTTTGACCCTAAACCCTAATTTTGATCCTGAACCCTAAATTTGAACCAAAACCCTAATTTAGACCCAAAAACCTAATTCCAACCCTAATTTAGACCCAAAACACTAATTCTAACCCTATTTTTGTTCCTTTAGCTCAAAACCCTAATTCAAACCAATTTTTGTCCCTAAACCTTTTGACCTAAAACCCAAATTTGGACCCAAAACCTACCTAATTTAGAACCAAACCCATAATTCTAACCCTATTTTGAACCGAAACGCTATTTTTAAAGTAAAACCCTAATTCTAACACTATTTTTATTCTTAACGAAACCCTGTTTCTAACCCTATTTTTGACCCAAAATCTATTTTTAACTCAAACCCTAATTTAGACCTAAAACTTAATTCTAACCCTAATTTAGACCCAAAACCCTAATTCTAAGCCTATTATTGACCCAAAATCCTAATTCAAACCCTAAACCCTAATTTTGACCCAAGCCTAAATTATAACCCTTACCCTAATTTTGACCCAAAACACCAATTATGACCCAAAACCCTAATTCAAAGCCTAAACCCTAATTTTGACCCTAAACCCTAACGTTGATCCTAAACACTGAATTTGAACCAAAACCCTAATTCTAACCCTATTTTTGTCCCAAAACCCTAAATTTAACCCAGAACCCTAATTTCAGTCCAAAACCCTAATTTTGATCCTAAACCCTAAAATTGAACCAAAACCCTAATTTAGACCCAAAACGCTAATTTTAACCCTATTTTTGTTCAAACCCTTTTAACTCAAACCCAAATTCAAACCCTAAACGAGACACTAATTCTAACCAAAACCCTAAATTTAATCCAAACCCAATTTTGACCCAAAACCCGAATTTTGACCCGAAACCCTAATTCAAACCCTATACCATAATTTTGACCCAAAACCCAAATTATAACCCGTAGCCTACTTTTGACCCTAGACCCTAACGTTGATCCTAAACCATCAATTTCAACCAAAACCCTAATTCTAACCCTATTTTTGTCCCAAAACCCTAAATTTAACCCAAAACCCTAATTTTAATCCAAAACCCTAAATTTTGACCCTAAACATGAATTTTGACCCGAACCCTAATTCAAACCAAAACCTTAATTTTAACCCAAACTAAACCCAAAACCCAAATTATAACCCAAACCTATTTGCAAACCTAATTTAGACCCAAAACCCTATTTTTAACACACAACCCTAATTCAAAGCCTAAATCCTAATTTTGACCCTAAACCCTAATTTGATCCCTAATTTGAACCAAAACCCTAATTTAGACCCAAAACCTAATTCCAACCCTAATTTAGACCCAAAACACTAATTCTAACCCTATTTTTGTTCCAAAACCTTTTAGCTCAAAACCCTAATTCAAACACAATTTTTGTCCCTAAACCTTTTTGACCTAAACCCAAATTTGGACCCAAAACCTATCACCCTAATTTAGAACCAAACCCATAATTCTAACCCTATTTTGGAACCCAAACGCTATTTTTAAAGTAAAACCCTAATTCTAACACTATTTTTATTCTTAACGTAAAACCCTCTTTCTAACCCTATTTTTGACCCAAAATCTATTTTTAACTCAAAACCCTAATTTAGACCTAAAACTTAATTCTAACCCTAATTTAGACCCAAAACCCTAATTCTAAGCCTATTATTGACCCAAAATCCTAATTCAAACCCTAAACCCTAATTTTGACCCCAGAGCCTAAATTATAACCCGCAGCCCTAATTTTGACCCAAAACACCAATTATGACCCAAAACCCTAATTCAAAGCCTAAACCCTAATTTTGACCCTAAACCCTAACGTTGATCCTAAACACTGAATTTGAACCAAAACCCTAATTCTAACCCTATTTTTGTCCCAAAACCCTAAATTTAACCCAGAACCCTAATTTCCTCCAAAACCCTAATTTTGATCCTAAACCCTAAAATTGAACCAAAACCCTAATTTAGACCCAAAACGCTAATTGTAACCCTATTTTTGTTCAAACCCTTTAACTCAAACCCAAATTCAAACCCTAAACGAGACACTAATTCTAACCAAAACCCTAAATTTAACCAACCCTTTTGACCCAAACCCTGCCGACACCCTAATTCAAACCCTATACCCTAATTTTGACCCAAAACCCAAATTATAACCCGTAGCCTACTTTTGACCCTAGACCCTAACGTTGATCCTAAACCATCAATTTCAACCAAAACCCTAATTCTAACCCTATTTTTGTCCCAAAACCCTAAATTTAACCCAAAACCCTAATTTTAATCCAAAACCCTAAATTTTGACCCTAAACATGAATTTTGACCTAACCCTAATTCAAACCAAAACCTTAATTTTAACCCAAAACCAAATCGACCCAAAACCCAAATTATAACCCAAAGCCCTAATTTGGACCCAACCTACCCAAACCTAATTTAGACCCAAACCCTATTTTTAACACACAACCCTAATTCAAAGCCTAAATCCTAATTTTGACCCTAAACCCTAATTTTGATCCTGAACCCTAAATTTGAACCAAAACCCTAATTTAGACCCAAAAACCTAATTCCAACCCTAATTTAGACCCAAAACACTAATTCTAACCCTATTTTTGTTCCAAAACCCTTTTTTTAGCTCAAAACCCTAATTCAAACACAATTTTTGTCCCTAAACCCTTTTTTTGACCTAAAACCCAAATTTGGACCCAAAAACCTAATACCTAATTTAGAACCAAACCCATAATTCTAACCCTATTTTGGAACCAAACGCTATTTTTAAAGTAAAACCCTAATTCTAACACTATTTTTATTCTTAACGAAACCCTTTTCTAACCCTATTTTTGACCCAAAATCTATTTTTAACTCAAACCCTAATTTAGACCTAAAACTTAATTCTAACCCTAATTTAGACCCAAAACCCTAATTCTAAGCCTATTATTGACCCAAAATCCTAATTCAAACCCTAAACCCTAATTTTGACCCAAGCCTAAATTATAACCCAACCCTAATTTTGACCCAAAACACCATTATGACCCAAAACCCTAATTCAAAGCCTAAACCCTAATTTTGACCCTAAACCCTAACGTTGATCCTAAACACCGAATTTGAACCAAAACCCTAATTCTAACCCTATTTTTGTCCCAAAACCCTAAATTTAACCTAACCCTAATTTCAGTCCAAAACCCTAATTTTGATCCTAAACCCTAAAATTGAACCAAAACCCTAATTTAGACCCAAAACGCTAATTGTAACCCTATTTTTGTTCAAACCCTTTTAACTCAAACCCAAATTCAAACCCTAAACGAGACACTAATTCTAATCCAAAACCCTAAATTAAACCCTAATTTTGACCCAAAACCCAATTTTGACCAAACCCTAATTCAAACCCTAACCTAATTTACCCAACCAATTTTGACCCAAAACCCAAATTATAACCCGTAGCCTTATTTTGACCCTAGACCCTAACGTTGATCCTAAACCATCAATTTCAACCAAAACCCTAATTCTAACCCTATTTTTGTCCCAAAACCCTAAATTTAACCCAGAACCCTAATTTTAATCCAAAACCCTAAATTTTGACCCTAAACATGAATTTTGACCCAGAACCCTAATTCAAACCAAAAACCCTTATCACACCCAAAACCGAAATTATAACCCAAAGCCCTAATTTGGACCCAATACCCTAATTTAGACCCAAAACCCTATTTTTAACACACAACCCTAATTCAAAGCCTAAATCCTAATTTTGACCCTAAACCCTAATTTTGATCCTGAACCCTAAATTTGAACCAAAACCCTAATTTAGACCCAAAAACCTAATTCCAACCCTAATTTAGACCCAAAACGCTAATTCTAACCCTATTTTTGTTCCAAAACCCTTTTTTTAGCTCAAAACCCTAATTCAAACACAATTTTTGTCCCTAAACCCTTTTTTTGACCTAAAACCCAAATTTGGACCCAAAAACCTAATTCTGACCCTAATTTAGAACCAAACCCATAATTCTAACCCTATTTTGGAACCGAAACGCTATTTTTAAAGTAAAACCCTAATTCTAACACTATTTTTATTCTTAACGTAAAACCCTGTTTCTAACCCTATTTTTGACCCAAAAATCTATTTTTAACTCAAAACCCTAATTTAGACCTAAAACTTAATTCTAACCCTAATTTAGACCCAAAACCCTAATTCTAAGCCTATTATTGACCCAAAATCCTAATTCAAACCCTAAACCCTAATTTTGACCCAGAGCCTAAATTATAACCCGCAGCCCTAATTTTGACCCAAAACAACCATTATTAGACAAAACACTAATTCAAAGCCTAAACCCTAATTTTGACCCTAAACCCTTACGTTGATCAGAAACACTGAATTTTAACCAAAACCCTAATTCTAACCCTATTTTTGTCCCAAAACCCTAAATTTAACCCAGAACCCTAATTTCATCCAAAACCCTAATTTTGATCCTAAACCCTAAAATTGAACCAAAACCCTAATTTAGACCCAAACGCTAATTGTAACCCTATTTTTGTTCCAAACCTTTTAACTCAAACCCAAATTCAAACCCTAAACGAGACACTAATTCTAACCAAAACCCTAAATTTAATCCTAACCCTAATTTTGACCCAAAACCCGAATTTTGACCCGAAACCCTAATTCAAACCCTATACCCTAATTTTGACCCAAAACCCAAATTATAACCCGTAGCCTACTTTTGACCCTAGACCCTAACGTTGATCCTAAACCATCAATTTCAACCAAAACCCTAATTCTAACCCTATTTTTGTCCCAAAACCCTAAATTTAACCCAAAACCCTAATTTTAATCCAAACCCCTAATTTTGACCCTAAACATGAATTTTGACCCTAACCCTAATTCAAACCAAAACCTTAATTTTAACCCAAACCAACGACCCAAACCCAAATTATAACCCAAAGCCCTAATTTGGACCCTCAATACCTAATTTAGACCCAAAACCCTATTTTTAACCAACCCTAATTCAAAGCCTAAATCCTAATTTTGACCCTAAACCCTAATTTTGATCCCGAACCTAAATTTGAACCAAAACCCTAATTTAGACCCAAAACCTAATTCCAACCCTAATTTAGACCCAAAACGCTAATTCTAACCCTATTTTTGTTCCAAAACCCTTTTAGCTCAAAACCCTAATTCAAACACAATTTTTGTCCCTAAACCCTTTTTGACCTAAAACCCAAATTTGGACCCAAAACCTAATTCCTAATTTAGAACCAAACCCATAATTCTAACCCTATTTTGGAACCGAAACGCTATTTTTAAAGTAAAACCCTAATTCTAACACTATTTTTATTCTTAACGTAAAACCCTGTTTCTAACCCTATTTTTGACCCAAAAATCTATTTTTAACTCAAAACCCTAATTTAGACCTAAAACTTAATTCTACCCTAATTTAGCCCCCCCCTAATTCTAAGCCTATTATTGACCCAAAATCCTAATTCAAACCCTAAACCCTAATTTTGACCCAGAGCCTAAATTATAACCCGCAGCCCTAATTTTGACCCAAAACACCAATTATGACCCAAAACCCTAATTCAAAGCCTAAACCCTAATTTTGACCCTAGACCCTAACGTTGATCCTAAACCATCAATTTCAACCAAAACCCTAATTCTAACCCTATTTTTGTCCCAAAACCCTAAATTTAACCCAGAACCCTAATTTCAGTCCAAAACCCTAATTTTGATCCTAAACCCTAAAATTGAACCAAAACCCTAATTTAGACCCAAAACGCTAATTGTAACCCTATTTTTGTTCCGAAACCCTTTTTTTAACTCAAAACCCAAATTCAAACCCTAAACGAGACACTAATTCTAATCCAAAACCCTAAATTTAATCCAGAACCCCAATTTTGACCCAAAACCCGAATTTTGACCCGAAACCCTAATTCAAACCCTATACCCTAATTTTGACCCAAAACCCAAATTATAACCCGTAGCCTTATTTTGACCCTAGACCCTAACGTTGATCCTAAACCATCAATTTCAACCAAAACCCTAATTCTAACCCTATTTTTGTCCCAAAACCCTAAATTTAACCCAAAACCCTAATTTTAATCCAAAACCCTAAATTTTGACCCTAAACATGAATTTTGACCCAGAACCCTAATTCAAACCAAAAACCTTAATTTTAACCCAAAACCGAAATTCTGACCCAAAACCCAAATTATAACCCAAAGCCCTAATTTGGACCCAAAACCCAAATTCTGACCCAATACCCTAATTTAGACCCAAAACCCTATTTTTAACACACAACCCTAATTCAAAGCCTAAATCCTAATTTTGACCCTAAACCCTAATTTTGATCCTGAACCCTAAATTTGAACCAAAACCCTAATTTAGACCCAAAAACCTAATTCCAACCCTAATTTAGACCCAAAACGCTAATTCTAACCCTATTTTTGTTCCAAAACCCTTTTTTTAGCTCAAAACCCTAATTCAAACACAATTTTTGTCCCTAAACCCTTTTTTTGACCTAAAACCCAAATTTGGACCCAAAAACCTAATTCTGACCCTAATTTAGAACCAAACCCATAATTCTAACCCTATTTTGGAACCGAAACGCTATTTTTAAAGTAAAACCCTAATTCTAACACTATTTTTATTCTTAACGTAAAACCCTGTTTCTAACCCTATTTTTGACCCAAAAATCTATTTTTAACTCAAAACCCTAATTTAGACCTAAAACTTAATTCTAACCCTAATTTAGACCCAAAACCCTAATTCTAAGCCTATTATTGACCCAAAATACTAAGTCAAACCCTAAAACATATTTTTTACCCTGTGCCTAAATTATAACCCACCTAATTTTGACCCAAACACCAATTATGACCCAAAACCCTAATTCAAAGCCTAAACCCTAATTTTGACCCTAAACCCTAACGTTGATCCTAAACATCAATTTGAACCAAAACCCTATTTCTAACCCTATTTTTGTCCCAAACCCTAAATTTAAAACCTAATTTTCCAAACCCTAATTTTGATCCTTAAATCTAAATTTTAAACAAAACCCTAATTTAGACCCAAAACGCTAATTGTAACCCTATTTTTGTTAAACCTTTTTAACTCAAACCCAAATTCAAACCCTAAACGAGACACTAATTCTAATCCAAAACCCTAAATTTAATCCGAACCCTAATTTTGACCCAAAACCCAATTTTGACCCAAACCCTAATTCAAACCCTATACCCTAATTTTGACCCCTTTTGACCCAAACCCAAATTATAACCCGTAGCCTTATTTTGACCCTAGACCCTAACGTTGATCCTAAACCATCAATTTCAACCAAAACCCTAATTCTAACCCTATTTTTGTACCAAAACCCTAAATTTAACCCAAACCCTAATTTTAATCCAAAACCCTAAATTTTGACCCTAAACATAATTTTGACCCAAACCCTAATTCAAACCAAAACCTTAATTTTAACCCAAACCGTTCCAAACCCAAATTATAACCCCCCAAAAACCTATTTTTAACACACAACCATAATTCAAAGCCTAAATCCTAATTTTGACCCTAAACCCTAATTTTGATCCGAACCCTAAATTTGAACCAAAACCCTAATTTAGACCAAAACCTAATTCCAACCCTAATTTAGACCCAAAACGCTAATTCTAACCCTATTTTTGTTCCAAAACCTTTTTAGCTCAAAACCCTAATTCAAACACAATTTTTGTCCCTAAACCTTTTTTGACCTAAAACCCAAATTTGGACCCAAAACCTATCCCCTAATTTAGAACCAAACCCATAATTCTAACCCTATTTTGGAACCGAAACGCTATTTTTAAAGTAAAACCCTAATTCTAACACTATTTTTATTCTTAACGTAAAACCCTGTTTCTAACCCTATTTTTGACCCAAAAATCTATTTTTAACTCAAAACCCTAATTTAGACCTAAAACTTAATTCTAACCCTAATTTAGACCCAAAACCCTAATTCTAAGCCTATTATTGACCCAAAATCCTAATTCAAACCCTAAACCCTAATTTTGACCCGAGCCTAAATTACCCCCCTCTTTTGACCCAAAACACCAATTATGACCCAAAACCCTAATTCAAAGCCTAAACCCTAATTTTGACCCTAAACCCTAACGTTGATCCTAAACACTGAATTTGAACCAAAACCCTAATTCTAACCCTATTTTTGTCCCAAAACCCTAAATTTAACCCAGAACCCTAATTTCAATCCAAAACCCTAATTTTGATCCTAAACCCTAAAATTGAACCAAAACCCTAATTTAGACCCAAAACGCTAATTGTAACCCTATTTTTGTTCCGAAACCCTTTTTTTAACTCAAAACCCAAATTCAAACCCTAAACGAGACACTAATTCTAATCCAAAACCCTAAATTTAATCCAGAACCCTAATTTTGACCCAAAACCCGAATTTTGACCCGAAACCCTAATTCAAACCCTATACCCTAATTTTGACCCAAAACCCAAATTATAACCCGTAGCCTACTTTTGACCCTAGACCCTAACGTTGATCCTAAACCATCAATTTCAACCAAAACCCTAATTCTAACCCTATTTTTGTCCCAAAACCCTAAATTTAACCCAAAACCCTAATTTTAATCCAAAACCCTAAATTTTGACCCTAAACATGAATTTTGACCCAGAACCCTAATTCAAACCAAAAACCTTAATTTTAACCCAAAACCGAAATTCTGACCCAAAACCCAAATTATAACCCAAAGCCCTAATTTGGACCCAACCACCACCTAATTTAGACCCAAAACCCTATTTTTAACACACAACCCTAATTCAAAGCCTAAATCCTAATTTTGACCCTAAACCCTAATTTTGATCCTGAACCCTAAATTTGAACCAAAACCCTAATTTAGACCCAAAAACCTAATTCCAACCCTAATTTAGACCCAAAACGCTAATTCTAACCCTATTTTTGTTCCAAAACCCTTTTTTTAGCTCAAAACCCTAATTCAAACACAATTTTTGTCCCTAAACCCTTTTTTTGACCTAAAACCCAAATTTGGACCCAAAAACCTAATTCTGACCCTAATTTAGAACCAAACCCATAATTCTAACCCTATTTTGGAACCGAAACGCTATTTTTAAAGTAAAACCCTAATTCTAACACTATTTTTATTCTTAACGTAAAACCCTGTTTCTAACCCTATTTTTGACCCAAAAATCTATTTTTAACTCAAAACCCTAATTTAGACCTAAAACTTAATTCTAACCCTAATTTAGACCCAAAACCCTAATTCTAAGCCTATTATTGACCCAAAATCCTAATTCAAACCCTAAACCCTAATTTTGACCCAGAGCCTAAATTATAACCCGCAGCCCTAATTTTGACCCAAAACACCAATTATGACCCAAAACCCTAATTCAAAGCCTAAACCCTAATTTTGACCCTAAACCCTAACGTTGATCCTAAACACTGAATTTGAACCAAAACCCTAATTCTAACCCTATTTTTGTCCCAAAACCCTAAATTTAACCCAGAACCCTAATTTCAGTCCAAAACCCTAATTTTGATCCTAAACCCTAAAATTGAACCAAAACCCTAATTTAGACCCAAAACGCTAATTGTAACCCTATTTTTGTTCCGAAACCCTTTTTTTAACTCAAAACCCAAATTCAAACCCTAAACGAGACACTAATTCTAATCCAAAACCCTAAATTTAATCCAGAACCCTAATTTTGACCCAAAACCCGAATTTTGACCCGAAACCCTAATTCAAACCCTATACCCTAATTTTTGACCCAAAACCCAAATTATAACCCGTAGCCTACTTTTGACCCTAGACCCTAACGTTGATCCTAAACCATCAATTTCAACCAAAACCCTAATTCTAACCCTATTTTTGTCCCAAAACCCTAAATTTAACCCAAAACCCTAATTTTAATCCAAAACCCTAAATTTTGACCCTAAACATGAATTTTGACCCAGAACCCTAATTCAAACCAAAACCTTAATTTTAACCCAAAACCAAATTGACCCAAACCCAAATTATAACCCAAAGCCCTAATTTGGACCCAATACCCTAATTTAGACCCAAAACCCTATTTTTAACACACAACCCTAATTCAAAGCCTAAATCCTAATTTTGACCCTAAACCCTAATTTTGATCCTGAACCCTAAATTTGAACCAAAACCCTAATTTAGACCCAAAAACCTAATTCCAACCCTAATTTAGTAATTCTAACCCTATTTTTGTTCCAAAACCCTTTTTTTAGCTCAAAACCCTAATTCAAACACAATTTTTGTCCCTAAACCCTTTTTTTGACCTAAAACCCAAATTTGGACCCAAAAACCTAATTCTGACCCTAATTTAGAACCAAACCCATAATTCTAACCCTATTTTGGAACCGAAACGCTATTTTTAAAGTAAAACCCTAATTCTAACACTATTTTTATTCTTAACGTTAAACCCTGTTTCTAACCCTATTTTGGTCCAAAAAATCTATTTTTAACTCAAAACCCTAATTTAGACCTAAAACTTAATTCTAACCCTAATTTAGACCCAAAACCCTAATTCTAAGCCTATTATTGACCCAAAATCCTAATTCAAACCCTAAACCCTAATTTTGACCCAGAGCCTAAATTATAACCCGCAGCCCTAATTTTGACCCAAAACACCAATTATGACCCAAAACCCTAATTCAAAGCCTAAACCCTAATTTTGACCCTAAACCCTAACGTTGATCCTAAACACTGAATTTGAACCAAAACCCTAATTCTAACCCTATTTTTGTCCCAAAACCCTAAATTTAACCCAGAACCCTAATTTCAGTCCAAAACCCTAATTTTGATCCTAAACCCTAAAATTGAACCAAAACCCTAATTTAGACCCAAAACGCTAATTGTAACCCTATTTTTGTTCCGAAACCCTTTTTTTAACTCAAAACCCAAATTCAAACCCTAAACGAGACACTAATTCTAATCCAAAACCCTAAATTTAATCCAGAACCTTAATTTTGACCCAAAACCCGAATTTTGACCCGAAACCCTAATTCAAACCCTATACCCTAATTTTGACCCAAAACCCAAATTATAACCCGTAGCCTACTTTTGACCCTAGACCCTAACGTTGATCCTAAACCATCAATTTCAACCAAAACCCTAATTCTAACCCTATTTTTGTCCCAAAACCCTAAATTTAACCCAAAACCCTAATTTTAATCCAAAACCCTAAATTTTGACCCTAAACATGAATTTTGACCCAGAACCCTAATTCAAACCAAAAACCTTAATTTTAACCCAAACAAATTCGACCCAAAACCCAAATTATAACCAAAAACCCAAATTCTGACCCAATACCCTAATTTAGACCCAAAACCCTATTTTTAACACACAACCCTAATTCAAAGCCTAAATCCTAATTTTGACCCTAAACCCTAATTTTGATCCTGAACCCTAAATTTGAACCAAAACCCTAATTTAGACCCAAAAACCTAATTCCAACCCTAATTTAGACCCAAAACGCTAATTCTAACCCTATTTTTGTTCCAAAACCCTTTAGCTCAAAACCCTAATTCAAACACAATTTTTGTCCCTAAACCCTTTTTTGACCTAAAACCCAAATTTGGACCCAAAAACCTAATTCTGACCCTAATTTAGAACCAAACCCATAATTCTAACCCTATTTTGGAACCGAAACGCTATTTTTAAAGTAAAACCCTAATTCTAACACTATTTTTATTCTTAACGTAAAACCCTGTTTCTAACCCTATTTTTGACCCAAAAATCTATTTTTAACTCAAAACCCTAATTTAGACCTAAAACTTAATTCTAACCCTAATTTAGACCCAAAACCCTAATTCTAAGCCTATTATTGACCCAAAATCCTAATTCAAACCCTAAACCCTAATTTTGACCCAGAGCCTAAATTATAACCCGCAGCCCTAATTTTGACCCAAAACACCAATTATGACCCAAAACCCTAATTCAAAGCCTAAACCCTAATTTTGACCCTAAACCCTAACGTTGATCCTAAACACTGAATTTGAACCAAAACCCTAATTCTAACCCTATTTTTGTCCCAAAACCCTAAATTTAACCCAGAACCCTAATTTCAGTCCAAAACCCTAATTTTGATCCTAAACCCTAAAATTGAACCAAAACCCTAATTTAGACCCAAAACGCTAATTGTAACCCTATTTTTGTTCCGAAACCCTTTTTTTAACTCAAAACCCAAATTCAAACCCTAAACGAGACACTAATTCTAATCCAAAACCCTAAATTTAATCCAGAACCCTAATTTTGACCCAAAACCCGAATTTTGACCCGAAACCCTAATTCAAACCCTATACCCTAATTTTGACCCAAAACCGAATTTTTGACCCAAAACCCAAATTATAACCCGTAGCCTTATTTTGACCCTAGACCCTAACGTTGATCCTAAACCATCAATTTCAACCAAAACCCTAATTCTAACCCTATTTTTGTCCCAAAAACCTAAATTTAACCCAGAACCCTAATTTTAATCCAAAACCCTAAATTTTGACCCTAAACATGAATTTTGACCCAGAACCCTAATTCAAACCAAAAACCTTAATTTTAACCCAAAACCGAAATTCTGACCCAAAACCCAAATTATAACCCAAAGCCAAAATACCTAATTTAGACCCAAAACCCTATTTTTAACACACAACCCTAATTCAAAGCCTAAATCCTAATTTTGACCCTAAACCCTAATTTTGATCCGAACCCTAAATTTGAACCAAAACCCTAATTTAGACCCAAAACCTAATTCAACCCTAATTTTGACCCAAAACGCTAATTCTAACCCTATTTTTGTTCCAAAACCCTTTAGCTCAAAACCCTAATTCAAACACAATTTTTGTCCCTAAACCCTTTTTGACCTAAACCCAAATTTGGACCCAAAACCTAATTACCTAATTTAGAACCAAACCCATAATTCTAACCCTATTTTGGAACCGAAACGCTATTTTTAAAGTAAAACCCTAATTCTAACACTATTTTTATTCTTAACGTAAAACCCTGTTTCTAACCCTATTTTTGACCCAAAATCTATTTTTAACTCAAAACCCTAATTTAGACCTAAAACTTAATTCTAACCCTAATTTAGACCCAAAACGCTAATTCTAAGCATATTTTTGACCCAATATCATAATTCAAAACCTTATCCCTAATTTTGACCCTGAGTCTAAATTATAACCTCAACCCTAATTTTAACCCAAAACACCAATTATGACCCAAAACCCTAATTCAAAGCCTAAACCCTAATTTTGACCCTAAACCCTAACGTTGATCCTAAACACCGAATTTGAACCAAAACCCTAATTCTAACCCTATTTTTGTCCCAAAACCCTAAATTTAACCTGAACCCTAATTTGTCCAAAACCCTAATTTTGATCCTAAACCCTAAAATTGAACCAAAACCCTAATTTAGACCCAAACGCTAATTGTAACCCTATTTTTGTTCCGAAACCCTTTTTTTAACTCAAAACCCAAATTCAAACCCTAAACGAGACACTAATTCTAAACCAAAACCCTAAATTTAATCAACCAATTTTGACCCACCAATTTTGACCAAACCCTAATTCAAACCCTACCCTAATTTTGACCCAACCATTTTGACCCAAAACCCAAATTATAACCCGTAGCCTTATTTTGACCCTAGACCCTAACGTTGATCCTAAACCATCAATTTCAACCAAAACCCTAATTCTAACCCTATTTTTGTCCCAAAACCCTAAATTTAACCCAAAACCCTAATTTTAATCCAAAACCCTAAATTTTGACCCTAAACATGAATTTTGACCCAGAACCCTAATTCAAACCAAAAACCTTAATTTTAACCCAAAACCGAAATTCTGACCCAAAACCCAAATTATAACCCAAAGCCCTAATTTGGACCCAATACCCTAATTTAGACCCAAAACCCTATTTTTAACACACAACCCTAATTCAAAGCCTAAATCCTAATTTTGACCCTAAACCCTAATTTTGATCCTGAACCCTAAATTTGAACCAAAACCCTAATTTAGACCCAAAAACCTAATTCCAACCCTAATTTAGACCCAAAACGCTAATTCTAACCCTATTTTTGTTCCAAAACCCTTTTTTTAGCTCAAAACCCTAATTCAAACACAATTTTTGTCCCTAAACCCTTTTTTTGACCTAAAACCCAAATTTGGACCCAAAAACCTAATTCTGACCCTAATTTAGAACCAAACCCATAATTCTAACCCTATTTTGGAACCGAAACGCTATTTTTAAAGTAAAACCCTAATTCTAACACTATTTTTATTCTTAACGTAAAACCCTGTTTCTAACCCTATTTTTGACCCAAAAATCTATTTTTAACTCAAAACCCTAATTTAGACCTAAAACTTAATTCTAACCCTAATTTAGACCCAAAACCCTAATTCTAAGCCTATTATTGACCCAAAATCCTAATTCAAACCCTAAACCCTAATTTTGACCCAGAGCCTAAATTATAACCCGCAGCCCTAATTTTGACCCAAAACACCAATTATGACCCAAAACCCTAATTCAAAGCCTAAACCCTAATTTTGACCCTAAACCCTAACGTTGATCCTAAACACTGAATTTGAACCAAAACCCTAATTCTAACCCTATTTTTGTCCCAAAACCCTAAATTTAACCCAGAACCCTAATTTCAGTCCAAAACCCTAATTTTGATCCTAAACCCTAAAATTGAACCAAAACCCTAATTTAGACCCAAAACGCTAATTGTAACCCTATTTTTGTTCCGAAACCCTTTTTTTAACTCAAAACCCAAATTCAAACCCTAAACGAGACACTAATTCTAATCCAAAACCCTAAATTTAATCGAGAACCCCAATTTTGACCCAAAACCCGAATTTTGACCCGAAACCCTAATTCAAACCCTATACCCTAATTTTGACCCAAAACCGAATTTTTGACCCAAAACCCAAATTATAACCCGTAGCCTTATTTTGACCCTAGACCCTAACGTTGATCCTAAACCATCAATTTCAACCAAAACCCTAATTCTAACCCTATTTTTGTCCCAAAAACCTAAATTTAACCCAAAACCCTAATTTTAATCCAAAACCCTAAATTTTGACCCTAAACATGAATTTTGACCCAGAACCCTAATTCAAACCAAAAACCTTAATTTTAACCCAAACAAACCCAAAACCCAAATTATAACCCAAAGCCCTAATTTGGACTACCTAATTTAGACCCAAAACCCTATTTTTAACACACAACCCTAATTCAAAGCCTAAATCCTAATTTTGACCCTAAACCCTAATTTTGATCCTGAACCCTAAATTTGAACCAAAACCCTAATTTAGACCCAAAAACCTAATTCCAACCCTAATTTAGACCCAAAACGCTAATTCTAACCCTATTTTTGTTCCAAAACCCTTTTTTTAGCTCAAAACCCTAATTCAAACACAATTTTTGTCCCTAAACCCTTTTTTTGACCTAAAACCCAAATTTGGACCCAAAAACCTAATTCTGACCCTAATTTAGAACCAAACCCATAATTCTAACCCTATTTTGGAACCGAAACGCTATTTTTAAA
Source organism: Sophora flavescens (assembly GCA_030762895.1). NCBI lineage: Eukaryota > Viridiplantae > Streptophyta > Magnoliopsida > Fabales > Fabaceae > Sophora > Sophora flavescens. The sequence continues at coordinate 9,238,071 of CM061066.1, forward strand.
GTAAAACCCTAATTCTAACACTATTTTTATTCTTAACGTAATACCCTGTTTCTAAGGCTATTTTTGACCTTTTATTCTATTTTTAACTCAAAACCCTAATTTAGACCTAAAACTTAATTCTAACCCTAATTTAGACCCAAAACCCTAATTCTAAGCCTATTATTGACCCAAAATCCTAATTCAAACCCTAAACCCTAATTTTGACCCAGAGCCTAAATTATAACCCGCAGCCCTAATTTTGACCCAAAACACCAATTATGACCCAAAACCCTAATTCAAAGCCTAAACCCTAATTTTGACCCTAAACCCTAACGTTGATCCTAAACACTGAATTTGAACCAAAACCCTAATTCTAACCCTATTTTTGTCCCAAAACCCTAAATTTAACCCAGAACCCTAATTTCAGTCCAAAACCCTAATTTTGATCCTAAACCCTAAAATTGAACCAAAACCCTAATTTAGACCCAAAACGCTAATTGTAACCCTATTTTTGTTCCGAAACCCTTTTTTTAACTCAAAACCCAAATTCAAACCCTAAACGAGACACTAATTCTAATCCAAAACCCTAAATTTAATCCAGAACCCCAATTTTGACCCAAAACCCGAATTTTGACCCGAAACCCTAATTCAAACCCTATACCCTAATTTTGACCCAAAACCGAATTTTTGACCCAAAACCCAAATTATAACCCGTAGCCTTATTTTGACCCTAGACCCTAACGTTGATCCTAAACCATCAATTTCAACCAAAACCCTAATTCTAACCCTATTTTTGTCCCAAAACCCTAAATTTAACCCAAAACCCTAATTTTAATCCAAAACCCTAAATTTTGACCCTAAACATGAATTTTGACCCAGAACCCTAATTCAAACCAAAAACCTTAATTTTAACCCAAAACCGAAATTCTGACCCAAAACCCAAATTATAACCCAAAGCCCTAATTTGGACCCAATACCCTAATTTAGACCCAAAACCCTATTTTTAACACACAACCCTAATTCAAAGCCTAAATCCTAATTTTGACCCTAAACCCTAATTTTGATCCTGAACCCTAAATTTGAACCAAAACCCTAATTTAGACCCAAAAACCTAATTCCAACCCTAATTTAGACCCAAAACGCTAATTCTAACCCTATTTTTGTTCCAAAACCCTTTTTTTAGCTCAAAACCCTAATTCAAACACAATTTTTGTCCCTAAACCCTTTTTTTGACCTAAAACCCAAATTTGGACCCAAAAACCTAATTCACCTAATTTAGTACCAAACCCATAATTGTAACCGTATTTTGGAACCAAACGCTATTTTTAAAGTAAAACCCTAATTCTAACACTATTTTTATTCTTAACGTAAACCTGTTTCTAACCCTATTTTTGACCCAAAATCTATTTTTAACTCAAAACCCTAATTTAGACCTAAAACTTAATTCTAACCTAATTTAGACCCAAAACCCTAATTCTAAGCCTATTATTGTCCCAAAATCCTAATTCAAACCCTAAACCCTAATTTTGACCCTGAGCCTAAATTATAACCCTAACCTAATTTTGACCCAAAACACCAATTATGACCCAAAACCCTAATTCAAAGCCTAAACCCTAATTTTGACCCTAAACCCTAACGTTGATCCTAAACCCTAATTTTAACCCAAAACCCTAATTCTAACCCTGTTTTTGACCCAAAACCCTAAATTTAACCCAGAACCTAATTCGTCCAAAACCTAATTTTGATCCTAAACCTAAAATTGAACCAAAACCCTAATTTAGACCCAAAACGCTAATTGTAACCTATTTTTGTTCAAACCCTTTTAACTCAAACCCAAATTCAAACCCTAAACGAGACACTAATTCTAATCCAAAACCTAATTTAATCAACCCTAATTTTGACCAAACCAATTTTGCCAAACCTAATTCAAACCCTTACCTATTTTGCTTCCAAACCCAAATTATAACCTAGCCTTATTTTGACCCTAGACCCTAACGTTGATCCTAAACCATCAATTTCAACCAAAACCCTAATTCTAACCCTATTTTTGTCCCAAAACCTAAATTTAACCCAAAACCCTAATTTTAATCCAAAACCCTAAATTTTGACCCTAAACATGAATTTTGACCCGAACCCTAATTCAAACCAAAAACCTTAATTTTAACCCAACAAACCAAATTATAACTGAATTTGGACCCAATACCTAATTTAGACCCAAAACCCTATTTTTAACACACAACCCTAATTCAAAGCCTAAATCCTAATTTTGACCCTAAACCCTAATTTTGATCGAACCCTAAATTTGAACCAAAACCCTAATTTAGACCCAAAACCTAATTCAACCCTAATTTAGACCCAAAACGCTAATTCTAACCCTATTTTTGTTCCAAAACCCTTTTTTTAGCTCAAAACCCTAATTCAAACACAATTTTTGTCCCTAAACCCTTTTTTTGACCTAAAACCCAAATTTGGACCAAAAACCTAATTCTGACCCTAATTTAGAACCAAACCCATAATTCTAACCCTATTTTGGAACCAAAACGCTATTTTTAAAGTAAAACCCTAATTCTAACACTATTTTTATTCTTAACGTAAAACCCTGTTTCTAACCCTATTTTTGACCCAAAAATCTATTTTTAACTCAAAACCCTAATTTAGACCTAAAACTTAATTCTAACCCTAATTTAGACCCAAAACCCTAATTCTAAGCCTATTATTGACCCAAAATCCTAATTCAAACCCTAAACCCTAATTTTGACCCAGAGCCTAAATTATAACCCTAACCCTAATTTTGACCCACCCCAATGACCCAAAACCCTAATTCAAAGCCTAAACCTAATTTTGACCCTAAACCCTAACGTTGATCCTAACTAATTTAAACCAAAACCCTAATTCTAACCCTATTTTTGTCCCAAAACCGTAATTTTTACCCAGAACCTAATTTCAGTCCAAAACCTAATTTTGATCCTAAACCCTAAAATTGAACCAAAACCCTAATTTAGACCCAAAACGCTAATTGTAACCCTATTTTTGTTAAACCCTTTTAACTCAAAACCCAAATTCAAACCCTAAACGAGACACTAATTCTAATCCAAAACCCTAAATTTAATCCAAAACCCCAATTTTGACCCAAACCCAATTTTGACCAAACCCTAATTCAAACCCTATACCCTAATTTTGACCCAAACCAATTTTTGACCCAAAACCCAAATTATAACCCGTAGCCTTATTTTGACCCTAGACCCTAACGTTGATCCTAAACCATCAATTTCAACCAAAACCCTAATTCTAACCCTATTTTTGTCCCAAAACCCTAAATTTAACCCAAAACCCTAATTTTAATCCAAAACCCTAAATTTTGACCCTAAACATGAATTTTGACCCAACCCTAATTCAAACCAAAACCTTAATTTTAACCCAAAAATTCGACCCAAAACCCAAATTATAACCCAAACCTAATTTGGACCCAATACCTAATTTAGACCCAAAACCCTATTTTTAACACACAACCCTAATTCAAAGCCTAAATCCTAATTTTGACCCTAAACCCTAATTTTGATCCCAAACCTAAATTTGAACCAAAACCCTAATTTAGACCCAAAAACCTAATTCCAACCCTAATTTAGACCCAAAACGCTAATTCTAACCCTATTTTTGTTCCAAAACCCTTTTTTTAGCTCAAAACCCTAATTCAAACACAATTTTTGTCCCTAAACCCTTTTTTTGACCTAAAACCCAAATTTGGACCCAAAAACCTAATTTAGAACCAAACCCCTAATTAAAACCCTATTTTGGTCCCAAACGCTATTTTTAAAGTAAAACCCTAATTCTAACACTATTTTTATTCTTAACGTAAAACCCTGTTTCTAACCCTATTTTTGACCCAAAATCTATTTTTAACTCAAAACCCTAATTTAGACCTAAAACTTAATTCTAACCTAATTTAGACCCAAAACCCTAATTCTAAGCCTATTATTGACCCAAAATCCTAATTCAAACCTAAACCTAATTTTGACCAAAGCCTAAATTATAACCCAACCCTAATTTTGACCCAAAACACCAATTATGACCCAAAACCCTAATTCAAAGCCTAAACCTAATTTTGACCCTAAACCCTAACGTTGATCCTAAAAATTTGAACCAAAACCCTAATTCTAACCCTATTTTTGTCCCAAAACCCTAAATTTAACCTAACCCTAATTTGGTCCAAAACCCTAATTTTGATCCTAAACCCTAAAATTGAACCAAAACCTAATTTAGACCCAAAACGCTAATTGTAACCCTATTTTTGTTAAACCCTTTTAACTCAAAACCCAAATTCAAACCCTAAACGAGACACTAATTCTAATCCAAAACCTAAATTTAATAACCCAATTTTGACCCAAACCAATTTTGACCAAACCCTAATTCAAACCCTAAACCTAATTTTGACCCAAAACCAATTTTTGACCCAAAACCCAAATTATAACCCGTAGCCGTATTTTGACCCTAGACCCTAACGTTGAGCCTAAACCATCAAATTCAACCAAAACCCTAATTCTCACCCTATATTTGTCCCAAACACCTAAATTTAACACAAAACCCTAATTTTAATCCAAAACCCTAAATTTTGACCCTAAACATGAATTTTGACCCTAACCTAATTCAAACCAAAACTTAATTTTAACCCAAACAATGACCAAACCCAAATATAACCAACCTAATTTGCCCCAATACCTAATTTAGACCCAAAACCCTATTTTTAACACACAACCCTAATTCAAAGCCTAAATCCTAATTTTGACCCTAAACCCTAATTTTGATCCTAACCCTAAATTTGAACCAAAACCCTAATTTAGACCCAAAACCTAATTCAACCCTAATTTAGACCCAAAACGCTAATTCTAACCCTATTTTTGTTCCAAAACCCTTTTTTAGCTCAAAACCCTAATTCAAACACAATTTTGTCCCTAAACCCTTTTTGACCTAAAACCCAAATTTGGACCCAAAACCTAATCCTAATTTAGAACCAAACCCATAATTCTAACCCTATTTTGAACCAAAACTATTTTTAAAGTAAAACCTAATTCTAACACTATTTTATTCTTAACGAAACCCTTTCTAACCCTATTTTTGACCCAAAATCTATTTTAACTCAAAACCCTAATTTAGACCTAAAACTTAATTCTACCCCTAATTTAGAAACAAAAGCCTAATTCTAAGACTATTTTTGAACCAAAACACTAATTCAAACCCTAAACCCTAATTTTGACCAAAGCCTAAATTATAACCCTAACCCTAATTTTGACCCAAAACACCAATTATGACCCAAAACCCTAATTCAAAGCCTAAACCCTAATTTTGACCCTAAACCTAACGTTGATCCTAAACAATTTGAACCAAAACCCTAATTCTAACCCTATTT
>CM061066.1:9243953-9270723 GCA_030762895.1 Sophora flavescens
AATTTGACCCAAAACCCTAATTTAGACACAAAAACCTAATTCTTATCCTAATTTAGACCCAAAACCCTAATTCTAACCCTATTTTTGTCCCAAAATCCTTTTTTTTTAACTCAAAACCATATTCAAAACCTAAACCCAGACACTACTTCTAATCCAAAACCCTAAATTTTGACACTAAACCCTAAATTTAATCCAAAACCCTAATGTTGACCCAGAACCATTGACCCAAAACCCGAATTTTGACCCGAGACCCTAATTTAAATCCTAAACCCTAATTTTGACCCAAAGCCTAAATTATAAACCGCAGCCCTAATTTTGACCCAAAACACCAATTCTGACCCAAAACCCTAATTTAGACACAAAACCCTATTTTAACCCAAAACCCTAATTAAGCCTAAACCTAATTTTGACCCTAAACCCTATGATCCTAAACCTAAAATTGAACAAAAACCATAATTCTAACCCTATTTTTGTGCCAAAACCCTAAATTTAACCCAGAACCCTAATTTTAATCCAAAACCCTAAATTTTGACCCTAAACCCTAAAATTGAACAAAAACCCTAATTTAGACCCAAAACGCTAATTCTAACGCTATTTTTGTTCCAAAACCCTTTTTTTTAACTCAAAACACATATTCAAACCCTAAACGACACTAATTCTAATCCAAAACCCTAAATTTTGACCTAAACCTAATTTTGACCAAGACCTAACTCAAACCCTAAACCCTAATTTTGACCCAAAACCGAAATTTTGACCCAAAACCCAAATTATAACCCGTAGCCCATATTTTGACCCTAAACCCTAACGTTGATCCTAATCCATGAATTTGAACCAAAACCCTAATTCTAACCCTATTTTTGTCCCAAAACCCTAAATTTAACCCAGAACCCTAATTTTAATCCAAAACCCTAAATTATGACCCTAAACCCGAATATTGACCCAGAACCCTAATTCTAACCAAAAACCCTAATTTTAACCCAAAACCGAAATTGTGACCCAAAACCCAAATTATAAACCAAAGCCCTAATTTGGACCCAAAACCCTAATTTAGACCCAAAACCCTATTTTTAACACAAAACCCTAATTCAAAGCCTAATTTGAACAAAAACCCTAATTTAGACCAAAAAACCTAATTCTAACCCTAATTTAGGCCCAAAACCCTAATTCTAACCCTATTTTTGTCCCAAAATCCTTTTTTTTTTTTAATCAAAACCCAAATTCAAACCCTAAACCCAGACACTATTTCTAATCCAAAACCCTAAATTTTGACACTAAACCGTAAATTTAGTCCAAAACCCTAATGTTGACCCAGAACCCTAATTTTGACCAAAACGAATTTTGACCCGAGACCCTAATTCAAACCCTAAACCCTAATTTTGACCCAATGCCTAAATTATAACCCATGACCCTAATTTTGACCCAAAACACCAATTCTGACCCAAAACCCTAATTTAGAACCAAAACACTATTTTTAACCCAAAACCCTAATTCTTAGCCTAAACCCTAATTTTGACCTAAACCCTAACGTTGATCCTAAACCCAATTTGAACCAAAACCCTAATTCTTACCCTATTTTTGTCCCAAAACCCTAAATTTAACCCAACCCTAATTTTAGTCCAAAACCCTAATTTTGATCCTAAACCCTAAAATTGAACCAAAACCCTAATTTAGACCCAAAACGCTAATTCTAACCCTATTTTTGTTCCAAAACCCTTTTTTTAACTCAAAACACATATTCAAATTCTAATCCAAAACCCTAAATTTTGACCCTAAACCCTAAATTTTGACCCTAAACCCTAATGTTGACCCAGAACCCTAATTTACACCCAAAACCCGAATTTTGACCCGACACCCTAATTCAAACCCTAAACCCGAATGTTGTCCAAAAAAAGAAATTTTGAAACAAAACCCAAATTATAACCCGTAGCCCATATTTTGACCCTAAAACACCAATTCTGACCCAAAACCCTAATTAGGAACAAAACCCTATTTTTAACCCAAAATCCTAATTCTAACCCTATTTTTGTCCCAAAACCCTAAATTTAACCCAGAACCCTAATTTTAATCCAAAACCCTAAATTTTGACCCTAAACCCGAATATTGACCCAGAACCCTAATTTTAACCAAAAACCCTAATTTTAACCCAAAACCGAAATTGTGACCCAAAACCCAAATTATAAACCAAAGCCCTAATTTGGACCCAAAACCCTAATTACGACCCCAAAACCCTAATTTAGACCCAAAACCCTATTTTTAACACAAAACCCTAATTCAAAGCCTAAATCCTAATTTTGACCCTAAACCCTAATTTTGATCCTAAACCCTAAATTTGAACCAAAACCCTAATTTAGACCCAAAAACCTAATTCTAACCCTAATTTAGACCCAAAACCCTAATTCTAACCCTATTTTTGTCACAAAATCCTTTTTTTTTAACTCAAAACCCAAATTCAAACCCTAAACCCAGACACTAATTCTAATCCAAAACCCAAAATTTTGGCCATAAACCGTAAATTTAATCCAACACTCTATTGTTGACCCAGAACCCTAATTTTGACCCAAACCAATTTTGACCCGAGACCCTAATTCAAACCCTAAACCCTAATTTTGACCCAAAGCCTAAATTATAACACACAGCCCTAATTTTGACCCAAAACACCAATTCTGACCCAAAACCCTAATTTAGAAACAAAACCCTAATTCAAAGCCTCAACCCTAATTTTGACCCTAAACCCTAACGTTGATCCTAAACCCTGAATTTGAACCAAACCCCTAATTATAACCCCATTTTTGTCCCAAAACCCTAAATCTAACCCACAACCCTAATTTTAGTCCAAAACCCTAATTTTGATCCGAAAGCCTAAAATTGAACCAAAACCCTAATTTAGACCCAAAACGCTAATTCTAACCCAATTTTTGTAACAAAACCCTTTTTTTTAACTCAAAACCCAAATTCAAACCCTAAACCCAGACACTAATTCTAATCCAAAACCCTAAATTTTGACCCTAAACCCTAAATTTAATCCAAAACCCTAATGTTGACCCAAAACCCAAATTATAACCCAAAGCCCTAATTTGGACCCAAAACCCTAATTCTGACCCAAAACCCTAATTTAGACCCAAAACCCTAATTCAAAGCCTAAATCCTAATTTTGACCCTAAACCCTAATTTTGATCCTAAACCCTAAATTTGAACCAAAACCCTAATTTAGACCCAAAAACCTAATTCTAACCCTAATTGAGACCCAAAACCCAAATTCTCACCCTATTATTGTCCTAAAATCCTTTTTTTTTAACCGTAAACCCTAAACCCAGACACTAATTCTAATCCAAAACCCTAAATTTTGACCCTAAACCCTAAATTTAATCCAAAACCCTAATGTTGACCCAGAACCCTAATTTTGACCCAAAACCCGAATTTTGACCCGAAACCCTAATTCAAACCGAAACCCTAATTTTGACCCAACCTAAATTATAACCCATACCCTAATTTTGACCCAAAACACCAATTCTGACCCAAAACCCTAATTTAGACACAAACCCTATTTTAACCCAAAACCCTAATTCAAAGCCTAAACCCTAATTTTGACCATAAACCCTAACGTTGATCCAAAACCCTAATTTAGACCCAAAAACCTAATTCTAACCCTAATTTAGACCCTAAACCCTAACGTTGATCCTAAACCCTGAATTTGAACCAAAACCCTAATTTTAACCCTATTTTTGTCCCAAAACCCTAAATTTAACCCAGAACCCTAATTTTAGTCCAAAACCCTAATTTTGATCCTAAACCCTAAATTTGAACCAAAACCCTAATTTAGACCCAAAAACCTAATTCTAACCCCAATTTAGACCCAAAACCCTAATTCTAACCCTATTTTTGTCCCAAAATCCTTTTTTTTAACTCAAAACCCAAATTCAAACCCTAAACCCAGACACTAATTCTAATCCAAAACCCTAAATTTTGACCCTAAACCCTAAATTTAATCCAAAACCCTAATGTTGACCCAGAACCCGAATTTTGAACCGAGACCCGAATTCAAACCCTAAACCCTAATTTTGACCCAAAGCCTAAATTATAACTCGCAGCCCTAATTTTGACCCAAAAACACCAATTCTGACCCAAAACCCTAATTAGGAACAAAACCCTATTTTTAACCCAAAATCCTAATTCTAACCCTATTTTTGTCCCAAAACCCTAAATTTAACCCAGAACCCTAATTTTAGTCCAAAACCCTAATTTTGATCCTATACCCTAAAATTGAATCAAAACCCTAATTTAGACCCAAAACGCTAATTCTAACCCTATTTTTGTTTCAAAACCCTTTTTATAACCCAAAACCCAAATTCAAACCCTAAACCTAGACAATAATTCTAATCCAAAACCCTAAATTTTGACCCAAAACCCTAAATTTAATCCAAAACCCTAATGTTGACCCAGAACCCAAATTTTGACCCAAAACCCGAATTTTGACCCTAAATCCTTATTTTGACCCAAAACCGAAATTTTGACCCAAAATCCAAATTATAACCCGTAGCCCTAATTTTGACCCTAAACCCTAACGTTGATCCTAAACCCTGAATTTGAACCAAAACCCTAATTCTAACCCTATTTTTGTCCCAAAACCCAAAATTTAACCCAGAACCCTAATTTTAATCCAAAACCCTAAATTTTGACCCTAAACCCGAATTTTGACCCAGAACCCTAATTCAAACCAAAAACCCTAATTTTAACCCAAAACCGAAATTGTGACCCAAAAACCAAATTATAACCCAAAACCCTAATTCTGACCCAAAACCCTAATTTAGACCCAAAACCCTATTTTTAACACAAAACCCTAATTCAAAGCCTAAATCCTAATTTTGACCCTAAACCCAAATTTTGATCCTAAACCCTAAATTTGAACTAAAACCCTAATTTAGACCCAAAAACCTAATTCTTATCCTAATTTAGACCCAAAACCCTAATTCTAACCCTATTTTTGTCCCAAAATCCTTTTTTTTTAACTCAAAACCATATTCAAAACCTAAACCCAGACACTACTTCTAATCCAAAACCCTAAATTTTGACACTAAACCCTAAATTTAATCCAAAACCCTAATGTTGACCCAGAACCCGAATTTTGACCCAAAACCCGAATTTTGACCCGAGACCCTAATTTAAATCCTAAACCCTAATTTTGACCCAAAGCCTAAATTATAAACCGCAGCCCTAATTTTGACCCAAAACACCAATTCTGACCCAAAACCCTAATTTAGACACAAAACCCTATTTTAACCCAAAACCCTAATTCAAAGCCTAAACCCTAATTTTGACCCTAAACCCTAACGTTGATCCTAAACCCTAAATTTGAACAAAAACCCTAATTCTAACCCTATTTTTGTGCCAAAACCCTAAATTTAACCCAGAACCCTAATTTTAATCCAAAACCCTAAATTTTGACCCTAAACCCTAAAATTGAACAAAAACCCTAATTTAGACCCAAAACGCTAATTCTAACGCTATTTTTGTTCCAAAACCCTTTTTTTTAACTCAAAACACATATTCAAACCCTAAACCCAGACACTAATTCTAATCCAAAACCCTAAATTTTGACCCTAAACCCTAATTTTGACCCGAGACCCTAACTCAAACCCTAAACCCTAATTTTGACCCAAAACCGAAATTTTGACCCAAAACCCAAATTATAACCCGTAGCCCATATTTTGACCCTAAACCCTAACGTTGATCCTAATCCATGAATTTGAACCAAAACCCTAATTCTAACCCTATTTTTGTCCCAAAACCCTAAATTTAACCCAGAACCCTAATTTTAATCCAAAACCCTAAATTATGACCCTAAACCCGAATATTGACCCAGAACCCTAATTCTAACCAAAAACCCTAATTTTAACCCAAAACCGAAATTGTGACCCAAAACCCAAATTATAAACCAAAGCCCTAATTTGGACCCAAAACCCTAATTTAGACCCAAAACCCTATTTTTAACACAAAACCCTAATTCAAAGCCTAATTTGAACAAAAACCCTAATTTAGACCAAAAAACCTAATTCTAACCCTAATTTAGGCCCAAAACCCTAATTCTAACCCTATTTTTGTCCCAAAATCCTTTTTTTTTTTAATCAAAACCCAAATTCAAACCCTAAACCCAGACACTATTTCTAATCCAAAACCCTAAATTTTGACACTAAACCGTAAATTTAGTCCAAAACCCTAATGTTGACCCAGAACCCTAATTTTGACCAAAAACCCGAATTTTGACCCGAGACCCTAATTCAAACCCTAAACCCTAATTTTGACCCAATGCCTAAATTATAACCCATGACCCTAATTTTGACCCAAAACACCAATTCGACCCAAAACCTTTTGAAACAAAACCCTATTTTTTACCCTAAACCCTAATTCAAAGTCTAAACCATTATTTTGAAGCTAATCCCTAACGTTGATCCTCCACCCTGACTTTGAACCAAAACCCTAATTCTTACCCTATTTTTGTCCCAAAACCCTAAATTTAACCCAGAACCCTAATTTTAGTCCAAAACCCTAATTTTGATCCTAAACCCTAAAATTGAACCAAAACCCTAATTTAGACCCAAAACGCTAATTCTAACCCTAATTTTGATGCAAAACCCTATTTTTAACTCAAACACATATTCAAATTTTAATCCAAAACCCTAAATTTTGACCCTAAACCCTAAATTTTGACCCTAAACCCTAATGTTGACCCATAACCCTAATTTAAACCCAAAACCCGAATATTGACCCGAAACCGGAATTCAAACCCTAAACCAATTTTCCCAACCGAAATTTTGACCCAAAACCCAAATTATAACCCGTAGCCCATATTTTGACCCTAAAACACCAATTCTGACCCAAAACCCTAATTAGGAACAAAACCCTATTTTTAACCCAAAATCCTAATTCTAACCCTATTTTTGTCCCAAAACCCTAAATTTAACCCAGAACCCTAATTTTAATCCAAAACCCTAAATTTTGACCCTAAACCCGAATATTGACCCAGAACCCTAATTTTAACCAAAAACCCTAATTTTAACCCAAAACCGAAATTGTGACCCAAAACCCAAATTATAAACCAAAGCCCTAATTTGGACCCAAAACCCTAATTACGACCCCAAAACCCTAATTTAGACCCAAAACCCTATTTTTAACACAAAACCCTAATTCAAAGCCTAAATCCTAATTTTGACCCTAAACCCTAATTTTGATCCTAAACCCTAAATTTGAACGAAAACCCTAATTTAGACCCAAAAACCTAATTCTAACCCTAATTTAGACCCAAAACCCTAATTCTAACCCTATTTTTGTCACAAAATCCTTTTTTTTTAACTCAAAACCCAAATTCAAACCCTAAACCCAGACACTAATTCTAATCCAAAACCCAAAATTTTGGCCATAAACCGTAAATTTAATCCAACACTCTATTGTTGACCCAGAACCCTAATTTTGACCCAAAACCCGAATTTTGACCCGAGACCCTAATTCAAACCCTAAACCCTAATTTTGACCCAAAGCCTAAATTATAACACACAGCCCTAATTTTGACCCAAAACACCAATTCTGACCCAAAACCCTAATTTAGAAACAAAACCCTAATTCAAAGCCTCAACCCTAATTTTGACCCTAAACCCTAACGTTGATCCTAAACCCTGAATTTGAACCAAACCCCTAATTATAACCCCATTTTTGTCCCAAAACCCTAAATCTAACCCACAACCCTAATTTTAGTCCAAAACCCTAATTTGATCCAAAGCCTAAAATTGAACCAAAACCCTAATTTAGACCCAAAACGCTAATTCTAACCCAATTTTGTAACAAAACCCTTTTTAACTCAAACCCAAATTCAAACCCACACTAATTCTAATCCAAAACCCTAAATTTTGACCCTAAACCCTAAATTTAATCCAAAACCCTAATGTTGACCCAAAACCCAAATTATAACCCAAAGCCCTAATTTGGACCCAAAACCCTAATTCTGACCCAAAACCCTAATTTAGACCCAAAACCCTAATTCAAAGCCTAAATCCTAATTTTGACCCTAAACCCTAATTTTGATCCTAAACCCTAAATTTGAACCAAAACCCTAATTTAGACCCAAAAACCTAATTCTAACCCTAATTGAGACCCAAAACCCAAATTCTCACCCTATTATTGTCCTAAAATCCTTTTTTTTTAACCGTAAACCCTAAACCCAGACACTAATTCTAATCCAAAACCCTAAATTTTGACCCTAAACCCTAAATTTAATCCAAAACCCTAATGTTGACCCAGAACCCTAATTTTGACCCAAAACCCGAATTTTGACCCGAAACCCTAATTCAAACGCGAAACCCTAATTTTGACCCAAAGCCTAAATTATAACCCGCAGCCCTAATTTTGACCCAAAACACCAATTCTGACCCAAAACCCTAATTTAGACACAAACCCTATTTTAACCCAAAACCCTAATTCAAAGCCTAAACCCTAATTTTGACCATAAACCCTAACGTTGATCCAAAACCCTAATTTAGACCCAAAAACCTAATTCTAACCCTAATTTAGACCCTAAACCCTAACGTTGATCCTAAACCCTGAATTTGAACCAAAACCCTAATTTTAACCCTATTTTTGTCCCAAAACCCTAAATTTAACCCAGAACCCTAATTTTAGTCCAAAACCCTAATTTTGATCCTAAACCCTAAATTTGAACCAAAACCCTAATTTAGACCCAAAAACCTAATTCTAACCCCAATTTAGACCCAAAACCCTAATTCTAACCCTATTTTTGTCCCAAAATCCTTTTTAACTCAAACCCAAATTCAAACCCTAACCGGACACTAATTCTAATCCAAAACCCTAAATTTTGACCCTAAACCCTAAATTTAATCCAAAACCCTAAGTACAACATTTTGAACCGAGACCAATTCAAACCCTAAACCTAATTTTGACCCAAAGCCTAAATTATAACTCTACCCTAATTTTGACCCAAAACACCAATTCGACCCAAAACCTAATTAGGAACAAAACCCTATTTTTAACCCAAAATCCTAATTCTAACCCTATTTTGTCCCAAACCCTAAATTTACCCTAATTTTAGTCCAAACCCTAATTTTGATCCTATACCCTAAAATTGAATCAAAACCCTAATTTAGACCCAAAACGCTAATTCTAACCCTATTTTTGTTTCAAAACCCTTTTTATAACCCAAAACCCAAATTCAAACCCTAAACCTAGACAATAATTCTAATCCAAAACCCTAAATTTTGACCCAAAACCCTAAATTTAATCCAAAACCCTAATGTTGACCCAGAACCCAAATTTTGACCCAAAACCCGAATTTTGACCCTAAATCCTTATTTTGACCCAAAACCAAATTTTGACCCAAAATCCAAATTATAAATTCAAACCTAACGTTGATCCTAAACCCGAATTTGAACCAAAACCTAATTCTAACCCTATTTTTGTCCCAAAACCCAAAATTTAACTAACCCTAATTTTAATCCAAAACCCTAAATTTTGACCCTAAAAATTTTGACCCAACCTAATTCAAACCAAAAACCCTAATTTTAATCCAAAACCGAAATTGTTACCCAAAACCCAAATTATTACCCAAAACCCTAATTCTGACCCAAAACCCTAATTTAGACCCAAAACCCTATTTTTAACACAAAACCCTAATTCAAAGCCTAAATCCTAATTTTGACCCTAAACCCAAATTTTGATCCTAAACCCTAAATTTGAACTAAAACCCTAATTTAGACCCAAAAACCTAATTCTTATCCTAATTTAGACCCAAAACCCTAATTCTAACCCTATTTTTGTCCCAAAATCCTTTTTTAACTCAAACCAAATTCAAAACCTAAACCGGACACTACTTCTAATCCAAAACCCTAAATTTTGACACTAAACCCTAAATTTAATCCAAAACCCTAATGTTGCCAATTTTGACCCAAACAATTTTGACCCGAGACCCTAATTTAAATCCTAAACCCTAATTTTGACCCAAAGCCTAAATTATAAACCCCTAATTTTGACCCAAAACACCAATGACCCAAAACCTAATTTAGACACAAAACCCTATTTTAACCCAAAACCCTAATTCAAAGCCTAAACCCTAATTTTGACCCTAAACCCTAACGTTGATCCTAAACCCTAAATTTGAACAAAACCTAATTTAACCCTATTTTGTGCCAAAACCCTAAATTTAACCTAACCAATTTAATCCAAAACCTAAATTTTGACCCTAAACCCTAAAATTGAACAAAAACCTAATTTAGACCCAAAACGCTAATTCTAACTATTTTTGTTCCAAAACCCTTTAACTCAAACACATATTCAAACCCTAAACGACACAATTCTAATCCAAAACCTAAATTTTGACCCTAAACCCTAATTTTGACCCGAGACCCTAACTCAAACCCTAAACCCTAATTTTGACCCAAAACCGAAATTTTGACCCAAAACCCAAATTATAACCCGTAGCCCATATTTTGACCCTAAACCCTAACGTTGATCCTAATCCATGAATTTGAACCAAAACCCTAATTCTAACCCTATTTTTGTCCCAAAACCCTAAATTTAACCCAGAACCCTAATTTTAATCCAAAACCCTAAATTATGACCCTAAACCCTAATATTGACCCATAACCCTAATTCTAAACAAAAACCCAAATTTTAACCCAAAACCAAATTGTGACCCAAAACCCAAATTATAAACCAAAGCCCTAATTTGGACCCAAAACCCTAATTTAGACCCAAAACCCTATTTTTAACACAAAACCCTAATTCAAAGCCTAATTTGAACAAAAACCCTAATTTAGACCAAAAAACCTAATTCTAACCCTAATTTAGGCCCAAAACCCTAATTCTAACCCTATTTTTGTCCCAAAATCCTTTTTTTTTTTTAATCAAAACCCAAATTCAAACCCTAAACCCAGACACTATTTCTAATCCAAAACCCTAAATTTTGACACTAAACCGTAAATTTAGTCCAAAACCCTAATGTTGACCCAGAACCCTAATTTTGACCAAAAACCCGAATTTTGACCCGAGACCCTAATTCAAACCCTAAACCCTAATTTTGACCCAATGCCTAAATTATAACCCGCAGCCCTAATTTTGACCCAAAACACCAATTCTGACCCAAAACCCTATTTTTAACCCAAAACCCTAATTCAAAGCCTAAACCCTAATTTTGACCCTAAACCCTAACGTTGATCCTAAACCCTGAATTTGAACCAAAACCCTAATTCTTACCCTATTTTTGTCCCAAAACCCTAAATTTAACCCAGAACCATAATTTTAGTCCAAAACCCTAATTTTGATCCTAAACCCTAAAATTGAACCAAAACCCTAATTTAGACCCAAAACGCTAATTCTAACCCTATTTTTGTTCCAAAACCCTTTTTTTAACTCAAAACACATATTCAAATTCTAATCCAAAACCCTAAATTTTGACCCTAAACCCTAAATTTTGACCCTAAACCCTAATGTTGACCACCTAATTTACACCCAAACCCAATTTTGACCCGACACCCTAATTCAAACCCTAAACCAATTTTAAACCAAATTTTGACCCAAAACCCAAATTATAACCCGTAGCCCATATTTTGACCTAAACACCAATTTGACCCAAACCTAATTAGGAACAAACCTATTTTAACCCAAAATCCTAATTCTAACCCTATTTTTGTCCCAAACCTAAATTTAACCCAAACCTAATTTTAATCCAAAACCCTAAATTTTGACCCTAAACCCGAATATTGAAAACCCTAATTTTAACCAAAACCCTAATTTTAACCCAAAAAATTGTGACCCAAAACCCAAATTATAAACCAAAGCCCTAATTTGGACCCAAAACCCTAATTACGACCCCAAAACCCTATTTTTGACCCAAAACCCTCTTTTAAACACAAAACCTAATTCAAACCCTAAATCCTAATTTTGACCCTAAACCCTAATTTTGATCCTAAACCCTAAATTTGAACCAAAACCCTAATTTAGACCCAAAAACCTAATTCTAACCCTAATTTAGACCCAAAACCCTAATTCTAACCCTATTTTTGTCACAAAATCCTTTTTTTTTAACTCAAAACCCAAATTCAAACCCTAAACCCAGACACTAATTCTAATCCAAAACCCAAAATTTTGGCCATAAACCGTAAATTTAATCCAACACACTATTGTTGACCCAGAACCCAAATTTTTACCCAAACCCAATTTTGACCGAGACCCTAATTCAAACCCTAAACCCTAATTTTGACCCAAAGCCTAAATTATAACACCCTAATTTTGACCCAAACACCATTCGACCCAAAACCCTAATTTAGAAACAAAACCCTAATTCAAAGCCTCAACCCTAATTTTGACCTAAACCCTAACGTTGATCCTAAACCCCGAATTTGAACCAACCCTAATTATAACCCCATTTTTGTCCCAAACCTAAATCTAACCCTAACCTAATTTTAGTCCAAAACCCTAATTTTGATCCGAAAGCCTAAAATTGAACCAAAACCCTAATTTAGACCCAAAACGCTAATTCTAACCCAATTTTTGTAACAAAACCCTTTTTTTTTTAACTCAAAACCCAAATTCAAACCCTAAACCCAGACACTAATTCAAATCCAAAACCCTAAATTTTGACCCTAAACCCTAAATTTAATCCAAAACCCTAATGTTGACCCAAAACCCAAATTATAACCCAAAGCCCTAATTTGGACCCAAAACCCTAATTCTGACCCAAAACCCTAATTTAGACCCAAAACCCTAATTCAAAGCCTAAATCCTAATTTTGACCCTAAACCCTAATTTTGATCCTAAACCCTAAATTTGAACCAAAACCCTAATTTAGACCCAAAAACCTAATTCTAACCCTAATTGAGACCCAAAACCCAAATTCTCACCCTATTATTGTCCTAAAATCCTTTTTTTTTAACCGTAAACCCTAAACCCAGACACTAATTCTAATCCAAAACCCTAAATTTTGACCCTAAACCCTAAATTTAATCCAAAACCCTAATGTTGACCAGAACCTAATTTTGACCCAAACCCATTTTGACCAAACCCTAATTCAAACGCTAAACCCTAATTTTGACCCAAAGCCTAAATTATAACCTACCCTAATTTTGACCCAAAACACCAATTCGACCCAAACCTAATTTAGACACAAACCCTATTTTAACCCAAACCCTAATTAAACCTAAACCTAATTTTGACCATAAACCTAAGTTGATCCAAAACCCTAATTTAGACCCAAAACCTAATTAACCTATTTAGACCTAAACCTAATTGATCCTAAACCCCAATTTGAACCAAAACCCTAATTTTAACCCTATTTTGTCCCAAAACCTAAATTTAACCAAAACCTATTTAGTCCAAACCTAATTTGATCCTAAACCACCAAAACCTAATTTAGACCCAAAAGCTAATTCTAACCCTATTTTTGTCCCAAAACCCTTTACCTCAAACCCAAATTCAAACCCTAAACCGGACACTAATTCTAATCCAAAACCCTAAATTTTGACCTAAACCTAAATTTAATCCAAAACCTAATGTTGAGAACATTGAACGTTTGCCCAAACCTAATTCAAACCCTAAACCCTAATTTGACCCAAAGCCTAACCCATTTTACCCAAAGACCCAAAACCCTAATTTAGACCCAAAACCCTATTTTTAACCCAAAACCCTAATTCTAACCCTATTTTTGTCCCAAAACCCTAAATTTAACCCAGAACCCTAATTTTAGTCCAAAACCCTAATTTTGATCCTAAACCCTAAAATTGAACCAAAACCCTAATTTAGACCTAAAACGCTAATTCTAAGCCTATTTTTGTTCCAAAACCCTTTTTATAACTCAAAACCTAAATTCAAACCCTAAACCCAGACACTAATTCTAATCCAAAACCCTAAATTTTGACCCTAAACCCTAAATTTAATCCAAAACCCTAATGTTGACATAGTACCCTAATTTTGACCCAAACCCATTTTGACCCGAAACCCTAATTTTGACACAAAACCGAAATTTGACCCAAAACCTAATTTAAAACCCGTAGCCCTAATTTTGACCCTAAACCCTAACGTTGATCCTAAACCCTGAATTTGAACCAAAACCCTAATTCTAACCCTATTTTTGTCCCAAAACCCTAAATTTAACCCAGAACCCTAATTTTAATCCAAAACCCTAAATTTTGACCCTAAACCCTAATATTGACCCTAACCCTAATTTACCCAAAACCTAATTTTCCAATTCAACCTATTTAACCAACCTAATTCTAACCTATTTTGACCCAAAACCTAATTAAACCCTAAACCCCAATTTTGACCCCACCAAACCCTAATTTTGACACACCCTATTTTAACCCAAACCCTAATTCAAAGCCTCCTTTAACCTAAACCCTAATTTTGATCCTAAACCCTAAATTTGAACCAAAATCCTAATTTAACCTTTTTGTCCCAAACCCTATTTTGACCCACAATTTAGACCCAAACCCTAATTCTACCCTATTTTTGATCCCAACCCCTATTTTTAACCCAAACCCTAATCCAAACCTAAATTTACCTAAACCTTTTACCCTAAATTTGATCCATTAACCTAATTTTAACCCCTTCCTATTTAAACTCAAAACCCTAATTCAAACCCTAAATCCTAATTATGACCTAAACCTAATTTTGATCCAAACCCTAAATTTCCCAAAACCTAATTCACTATTTAACCCAAACCCTAATTCTAACCTTTTAACTCAATAATTAAACCTAAACCCTGACCTAAACCTTTAAAAAACTAATTACCAAAACCCAATTTAACCCAAAACCTAAATTTACCAAACCCTAATTTAACCAAAACCCAATTTGAAAACCCTAATTTCAACCCAAACCATAATTTTGACCCAAAACCTAATCTAATTTAGACCAAAACCCTATTTAATACCAAAACCCTAATTAGACCAACCAATTTTGACCTAAACCCTAATTCTAACCCTGTCCCAAACTTTAACTCAACCTAAACCTAATTTGACCAAACCCAAATTTGGACCCTAAACCTATTTTGACCAAACCTAATTTAGACCCAAAACCTAATTCTACCCTATTTTTGTCCCAAAACCCTATTTTAACTCAAACCCTAATTCAACCCTAAACCCAAATTTAACCAAACCTAAATTTAACCAAACCTAATTTTAACCCAAAACCCTAATTTTGACTCAAACCTATTTTGACCAAACCTAATTTGACCCAAACCCTAAATTGCCTAATTTAAAAACCCTATTTAACAAACCCTAATTACCTTTTGCTTTTTGACCTAAAACCCAAATTTGACCCAAAACCCAAATTTTAAACAATAACCTTTGACCCAAAACCATAACCCCAATTAACATAAACCTAAAACTAATTCTAACCCTAATTTAGACCAAAACCTAATTCAACCTATTTTGACCCAAAACCCTAATTAAACCAAACCCTAATTTTGACCCAAACCATTTTGACCCAAAACCCTAATTCAAACCAAAACCCTAATTTTAACCCAAAACCAAATTTGACCCAAAACCCAAATTATAACCCAACCCTAATTTGGACCCAAAACCTATACCAAACCCTAATTTAGACCCAAAACCCTATTTTTAACACAAACCCTAATTCAAAGCCTAAACCAAAACCTAAACCTAATTTTGATCCTAAACCTAATTTGAACCAAAACCTAATTTAGACCCAAAACCTAATTTAACCCTAATTTAGACCCAAAACCCTAATTCTAACCCTATTTTGTTCCAAAATCCTTTTAATCAAAACCCAAATTCAAACCCTAAACCTGGACACTAATTCTAACCCAAAACCCTAAATTTTGACCCTAAACCCTAAATTTAATCCAAAACCTAATGTTGACCAGAACCTAATTTTGACCAAAACCAATTTTGACCGAAACCCTAATTCATACCCTAAACCTAATTTTGACCCAAAGCCTAAATTATAATATTTGAAAACACCAATTTGACCCAAACCCTAATTTAGACACAAAACCCTAATTTTAACCCAAAACCCTAATTCTAACCCTATTTTGTCCCAAAACCTAAATTTAACCCAAAACCCTAATTTTATCCAAAACCCTAATTTTGATCCTAAACCCTAAAATTGAACCAAAACCCAAATTTAGACCCAAAACGCTAATTCTAACCTATTTTTGTTCCAAACCCTTTTTAACTCAAACCTAAATTCAAACCTAAACCAATAATTCTAATCCAAAACCCTAATTTTGACCCTAAACCTAAATTTAATCCAAACCCTAATGTTGACTCAAACCTAATTTTGACCCAAAACCCAATTTTGACCCAAACCCTAATTCAAACCTAAACCCTAATTTTGACCCAAACAAATTTTGACCAAAACCAAATTAAACCGTACCCAATTTTGACCCTAAACCCTAATTGTTCCTAAACCATAATTTGAACCAAAACCCTAATTCTAACCTATTTTTGTCCCAAACCCTAAATTTAACCCAAACCTAATTTTAATCCAAAACCCTAAATTTTGACCCTAAACCCTAATTTTGACCCAACCCTAATTCAAACCAAACCCTAATTTTAACCCAAACCAAATTGTGACCCAAAACAAATTATAACCAAAACCTAATTTCCATACAAACCTAATTTAGACCCAAAACCTATTTTTAACACAAACCCTAATTCAAAGCCTAAATCCTAATTTTGACCCTAAACCTAATTTTGATCCTAAACCCAAATTTGAATCAAAACCTAATTTAGACCCAAACCTAATTTAACCTAATTTAGACCCAAAACCCTAATTTAACATTATTTTTGTCCCAAAGTCCTTTTTTTAACTCAGAACCCAAATTCAAACCCTAAACCCAGACACTAATTCTAATCCAAAACCCTAAATACCCTAAACCCTAAATTTAATCCAAAACCTTAATGTTGACCCAGAACCCTAATTTTGACCCAAACAATTTTGACCGAGACCCTAATTCAAACCCTAAACCCTAATTTTTACCCAAACCTAAATTATAACCCAACCCTAATTTTGACCCAAAACACCAATTATGACCCAAACCTTAATTTTGACACAAACCTAATTAAACCTAATTTTGACCCTAAACCCTAACGTTGATCCTAAACCCAATTTGAACTTTAGACCCAAAACCTAATTCCTAATTTAGACCCAAACCTAATCTAACTATTTTTGTCCCAATCCTTTTTAACTCAAACCCAAATTCAAACCTAAACCGGACACTAAATCTAATCCAAAACCCAAATTTTGACCCTAAACCCTAAATTTAATCCAAACCCTAATGTTGACACCTAATTTTAACCAAACAATTTTGACCAAGACCCTAATTCAAACCCTAAACCTAATTTTGACCCAAAGCCTAAATTATAACCCTAAACCTAATTTTGACCCAAAACCCATTTGACCAAACCTAATTTAGACCTACCCAAACCCTAATTCAAACCTAAACCCTAATTTTGACCCAAACCTAATTGACCAAACCTAATTTGAACCAAACCTAATTAACCTAATTTTGACCCAAACCCTAATTGATCCTAAACCAATTTGAACCAAAACCCTAATTTAACCCTATTTTTGTCCCAAACCTAAATTTAACCCAAACCTAATTTTAGTCCAAAACCCTAATTTTGATCCTAAACCTAAATTGAACAAACCCTAATTTATACCCAAAACGCTAATTCTAACCCTATTTTTGTTCCAAAACCTTTTACCTCAAAACCAAATTCAAACCCTAAACCAGACACTAATTCTAATCAAAAAACATAAAATTTGACCCTAACCCCTAAATTTAATCAAAAACCCTAATGTTGACCAAGAACCCTAATTTTTACCCAAAACCCAATTTTGACAAACCCTAATTAAACCTAAACCCTAATTTTGACCCAAAACCAAATTATAACCCAAACCCTTTTTAACCAAACCTAATAACCTAAACCTAATTTGACCTAAACCTAATCCAACCTAATTTAACCAAAACCTAATTAACCTAATTTAACCCAAAACCCTAATTCTAACCCTAATTTTGACCCAAATTTTTAACCCAAAACCCTAATTCAAACCTAAATCAACCAATTTTCCTAAACCCTAAATTTAATCCAAACCCTAATTTGACCCAAACCTAATTTTGAACCAAAACCTAATTTTGACCCAAAACCTAATTCAAACCTAAACCCTTAACCAAACCTAAATTTAACCCAAACTAATTTAACCCAAAACCCAAATTCACCAAAACCTAATTAACAAAACCCTAATTTTAACCCAAAACCTAATTTTACCTAATTTTGACCCAAAACCTAATTTAACCCAAACCTTAGTCCAAAACCCTAATTTTGATCCTAAACCCTAAAATTGAATCAAAACCCTAATTTAGACCCAAACCTAATTCTAACCCTATTTTCCCAAACCTTATAACTCAAACCCAAATTAAACCCTAAACCAGATAATCTAACCAAAACCCTAAATTTTAACCAACTTACCAAACTAAATTTGACCCAAACCCAAATTTTAACCCAAAACCTAATTAACAAAACCTAATTTTGACCCAAACCTAATTTTGACCCAAAACCTAATTTTAAAAAATTACCAACCTAATTTTGACAACCAATTGATCCAAACCTAATTTGAACCAAAACTAATTCTAACCTATTTTGTCCCAAAACCCTTTAACACCAAATTAAACCTAAACCTAATTTTAACCCAAAACCCATAAAATTAAACAAAACCCTAATTCCAAACAAATTTAACCAAACCAAATTATAACCCAAAACCTAATTTTGACCCAAAACCCAATTCGACCCAAAACCCTAATTTAGACCCAAAACCCTATTTTTAACCAAACCCTAATTCAAAGCCTAAACCTAATTTGAAATTTTGCCAAACCTAAATTTAACCAAACCTATTTAGCAAAACTAATTTTTCCAATTTAGACCCAAACCTAATTTAACCTATTTTTGTCCCAAAACTTTTAACTCACCAAATTCAAACCTAAAGACACTATTTAATCCAAAACCTAATTTTGACCCTAAACCTAAATTTAGTCCAAAACCCTAATGTTGACCCAAACCTAATTTTGACCAAAACCCGAATTTTGACCAAGACCCTAATTCAAACCCTAAACCCTAATTTTGACCCAAAAATTATAATTTGACCCAAAACCAATTGACCAAAACCCTAATTTAACCAAACCTATTTTTAACCCAAACCCTAATTAAACCAAACCCTAATTTTACCCTAAACCCTAATTTTGATCCTAAACAATTTGAACCAAAACCTAATTCTAACCTATTTTCCCAAACAAACCAATTCCAAAACCTAATTTTGACCAAAACCTAATTGCAAAACCCTAATTTAGACCCAAAACCCTAATTTTATTTTTGTCCCAAAACCTTTTTAACTCAAACCAATTCAAACCCTAAACCACCTATTCTAACCAAAACCCTAAATTTTGACCCTAAACCTAAATTTAATCCAAAACCCTAATGTTGACCCAAAACCCTAATTTTGACCAAAACCAATTTTGACCCAAGACCCTAATTCAAACCCTAAACCCTAATTTTGACCCAAGCCTAAATTATAACCCGACACCGACCAAACCCTAATTTAGACACAAACCCTATTTTAACCCAAAACCCTAATTCAAAGCCTAAACCCTAATTTACTAAACCAATTGATCCTAAACCAATTTGAACCAAAACCTAATTCTAACCTTTTTGTCCAAAACCTAAATTTAACCCAAAACCTAATTAACCAAAACCCTAATTTTGACCCAAAACCTAAAATTGAACCAAAACCCTAATTTAGACCCAAACGCTAATTCTAACCCTATTTTGTTCCAAAACCCTTTTAACTCAAACCCATATTCAAACCCTAAACCCATACACTAATTCTAATCCAAAACCCTAATTTTGACCCTAAACCCTAAATTTTAACCACCTAAGACCCAAACCAACCCAACATTTTCAAACCTAATTCACAATAACCGTACCTAATTTTGACCCTAAACCCTAACGTTGATCCTAAACCCTGAATTTCAACCAAAACCCTAATTCTAACCCTATTTTTGTCCCAAAACCCTAAATTTAACCCAGAACCCTAATTTTAACCCAAAACCCTAAATTTTGACCCTAAACCCGAATATTGACCCAGAACCCTAATACAAACCAAAAACCCTAATTTTAACCCAAAACCGAAATTGTGACCCAAAGCCAAAATTATAACCCAAAGCCCTAATTTGGACCCAAAACCCTATTTTAGACCCAAAACCCTATTTTTAACACAAAACCCTAATTCAAAGCCTAATTTGAACAAAACCCTAATTTAGACCAAAAACCTAATTCTAACCCTAATTTAGGCCCAAAACCCTAATTCTAACCCTATTTTTGTCCCAAAATCCTTTTTTTTTAATCAAACCCAAATTCAAACCCTAAACCCATACATTATTTCTAATCCAAAACCCTAAATTTTGACACTAAACCGTAAATTTAGTCCAAAACCCTAATGTTGACTAACCCTAATTTGACCAAAACCCGAATTTTGACCGAGACCCTAATTCAAACCCTAAACCTAATTTTGACCCAATGCCTAAATTATAACCCAAACCCTAATTTTGACCCAAAACACCATTGACCCAACCTAATTTCAACCCTATTTTTAACCCAAAACCTAATTCAAAGCCTAAACCCTAATTTTGACCCTAAACCCTAACGTTGATCCCAATTTGAACCAAAACCCTAATTCTTACCCTATTTTTGTCCCAAACCTAAATTTAACCTTAACCCTAATTTTAGTCCAAAACCCTAATTTTGATCCTAAACCTAAAATTTAACCAAATCCCTAATTTAGACCCAAAAAGCTAATACTAACCCTATTTTTGTTCCAAACCCTTTTAACTCAAACACATATTCAAATTCTAATCCAAACCCTAATTTTGACCCTAAACCCTAAATTTTGACCCTAAACCCTAATGTTGACCCTAACCCTAATTTACCCAAAACCAATTTTGACCAACCCTAATTCAAACCCTAACATTTTCCCAAAACCAAATTTTGACCCAAACCCAAATTATAACCCATAGCCTATTTTGACCCTCCAAACCTAATTAACAACCTATTTTAACCCAACCTAATTCTAACCCTATTTTTGTCCCAAAACCCTAAATTTAACCCATAACCCTAATTTTAATCCAAAACCTAATTTTGACCCTAACCGAATATTGACCTAACCCTAATTTAACCAAAACCCTAATTTTAACCCAAACAAATTTTGACCCAAAACCCAAATTATAAACCAAAGCCCTAATTTGGACCCAAAACCCTATGACCCCAAACCCTAATTTAGACCCAAAACCCTATTTTTAACACAACCCTAATTCAAAGCCTAAATCCTAATTTTCACCTTAAACCCTAATTTTGATCCTAAACCCAAAATTTGAACCAAAACCCTAATTTAGACCCAAAACCTAATACTAACCCAAATTTAGACACAAAACCCTAATTCGAACCCTATTTTTGTCACAAAATCCTTTTTTTAACTCAAACCCAAATTCAAACCCTAAACCCAGGACACTAATTCTAATCCAAAACCCAAAATTTTGGCCATAAACCGTAAATTTAATCCAACACTTATTGTTGACCCTAAACCCTAATTTTGACCCAAACCAATTTTGACCCGAGACCCTAATTCAAACCCTAAACCCTAATTTTGACCCAAAGCCTAAATTATAACCACCTAATTTAAACACCCAAAACCTAATTTAAAACAAACCTAATTCAAAGCCTAACCCTAATTTTGACCTAAACCCTAACGTTGATCCTAAACCCCAATTTGAACCAAACCCTAATTATAACCCCATTTTTGTCCCAAACCTAAATTAACCCAAAACCTAATTTTATCCAAACCTAATTTTGATCCAAAGCCTAAAATTGAACCAAAACCTAATTTAGACCCAAAAGCTAATTCTAACCCATACCACAAACCCAAATTAAACCTAAACCAATAAATCAAAACCTATTTGACCAACCAAATTTAATAATGTTACCCAAACCCAAATTATAACCCAAGCCAATTTGGACCCAAAACCCTAATTTGACCCAAAACCCTAATTTAGACCCAAAACCCTAATTCAAAGCCTAAATCCTAATTTTGACCCTAAACCTAATTTTGATCCTAAACCTAAATTTGAACCAAAACCCTAATTTAGACCCAAAACCTAATTCTAACCCTAATTGAGACCCAAACCCAAATTCTCACCCTATTATTGTCCTAAAATCCTTTTTAACGTAAACCCAAACCGACACTAATTCTAATCCAAAACCCTAAATTTTGACCCTAAACCCTAAATTTAATCCAAAACCCTAATGTTGACCCTAACCTAATTTTGACCCAAACATTTTGACCAAACCCTAATTCAAACTAAACCTAATTTTGACCCAAAGCCTAAATTATACTTTTTGACCCAAACACCATCGACCCAAAACCCTAATTTAGACACAAACCCTATTTTAACCCAAAACCCTAATTCAAAGCCTAAACCTAATTTTGACCATAAACCTAACGTTGATCCAAACCTAATTTGACCAAAACCTAATTTAACTAATTTAGACCCTAAACCCTAACGTTGATCCTAAACCCCAATTTGAACCAAAACCTAATTTTAACCCTATTTTTGTCCCAAAACCTAAATTTAACCCTGAACCCTAATTTTAGTCCAAAACCTAATTTTGATCCTAAACCCCAAATTGAACCAAAACCCTAATTTAGACCCAAACGCTAATTCTAACCCTATTTTTGTTCCAAAACCTTTTACCTCAAACCCAAATTCAAACCCTAAACCGGACACTAATTCTAATCCAAAACCCTAAATTTTGACCTAAACCTAAATTTAATCCAAAACCCTAATGTTGACCTATTTTGACCCAAAACAATTTTGACCAAACCCTAATTCATACCCTAAACCCTAATTTTGACCCAAAGCCTAAATTATACTATTTTGACCCAAACACCAATGACCCAAAACCTAATTTAGACACAAAACCTATTTTAACCCAAACCCTAATTCTCCCTATTTTTGTCCCAAACCGTAAATTAATAACCCTATTTTAGTCCAAAACCCTAATTTTGATCCTAAACCTAAAATTGAACCAAAACCCTAATTTAGACCTAAAACGCTAATTCTAAGCCTATTTTTGTTCCAAAACCCTTTTATAACTCAAACCTAAATTCAAACCCTAAACCCTACACTAATTTAATCCAAAACCCTAAATTTTGACCCTAAACCCTAAATTTAATCCAAAACCCTAATGTTGACCCAGAAACCTAATTTTGACCCAAAACCCGAATTTTGACCCGAAACCCTAATTTTGACACAAAACCGAAATTTGACCCAAAACCTAATTTAAAACCCGTAGCCCTAATTTTGACCCTAAACCCTAACGTTGATCCTAAACCCTGAATTTGAACCAAAACCCTAATTCTAACCCTATTTTTGTCCCAAAACCCTAAATTTAACCCTAACCCTAATTTTAATCCAAAACCCTAATTTTGACCTAACCCTAAATTTGACAACCTAATTTTGACCCAAAACCCTAATTTTGACCCAAAAGTGAATTCTAACCCTAATTTAGACCAAAACCCTAATTCTAAGCCTATTTTTGACCCAAAACCCTAATTCAAACCCTAAACCCCAATTTTGACCCAGAGCCCTAACTTTGACCCAAAACCCTAATTTTGACACAAAACCCTATTTTTAACCCAAAACCCTAATTCAAAGCCTAAACCCAAACTTTAACCATAAACCCTAATTTTGATCCTAAACCCTAAATTTGAACCAAAATCCTAATTCTAACCCTATATTTGTCCCCCCTATTTTGGACCCAAAACCAGAATTTAGACCCAAAACCCTAATTCTCACCCTATTTTTGATCCCAAACCCCTATTTTTAACCCAAAACCCTAATCCAAACCCAAATTATGACCCTAAACCCTAAATTTAACACAGAACCCTAAATTTGATCCATAACCCTAATTTTAACCCAAACTGCCCAACCTTTTTAAACTCAAAACCTACCTAAATCATAATTATGACCCTAAACCCTAATTTTGATCCAAACCCCTAAATTTGGCCCAAAACCCTAATTCTAAACCTAATTTAGACCCAAACCCCTAATTCTAACCCTATTTTTAACTCAACCATAATTAAAACCCTAAACCCAAAAATTGACCCTAAACCCTAAATTTAATTTAGAATACTAATTTTAAAACCCAATTTTAACCCAAAACCTAAATTTTGATCCAAAACCCTAATTTTAACCCTAACCCTATATTTGACCCTTAACCTAATTTCAACCCAAAGCCATAATTTTGACCCAAACCCCTAATTTAGACCAAAAACCCTATTTTTCCCCCGACCAAAACCCTAATTAGGACCCAACCAAATTTTGACCCTAACCCTAATTCTAACCCCTTTTTGTCCCAAACCCTTTTAACTCAAGACCCTAAACCTTAATTTGGACCCAAAACCCAAATTTGGACCCTAAACCCTATTTTTGACCCAAAACCATAATTTAGACCCAAAACCCTAATTCTACCCTATTTTTGTCCCAAAACCCTATTTTTAACTCAAAACCCTAATTCAAACCCTAAACCCAAATTTTAACCATAAACCCTAAATTTAACCCAGAAGCCTAATTTTAACCCAAAACCCTAAATTTTGACTCTAAACCCTAATTTTGACCGTAAACCCTAAATTTGACCCATAACCCTAAATTTGACCCGAAACCCTAATTTTAACCAAAACCCTATGTTTAACTCAAAACCCTAATTCAATCCCAATTTTTGTCCCTAAACCCTTTTTTTGACCTAAAACCCAAATTTGGACCCAAAACCCAAATTCTAACCCTATTTTTTTTAACGTAAAACCCTGTTTCTAACCCTATTTTTGACCCAAAACCCTATTTTTAACTCAAAACCCTAATTCTAACCCCAATTTAGACCTAAAACTTAATTCTAACCCTAATTTAGACACAAAACCCTAATTCTAAGCCTATTTTTGACCCAAAACCCTAATTCAAACCCTAAACCCTAATTTTGACCCAAAACCCGAATTTTGACCCAAAACCCTAATTCAAACCAAAAACCCTAATTTTAACCCAAAACCGAAATTGTGACCCAAAACCCAAATTATAACCCAAAGCCCTAATTTGGACCCCTATTGCCCTGACCCAAACCCTATTTTTAACACAAAACCCTAATTCAAAGCCTAAATCCAAATTTTGACCTTAAACCCTAATTTTGATCCTAAACCCTAAATTTGAACCAAAACCCTAATTTAGACCCAAAAGCCTAATTCTAACCCTAATTTAGACCCAAAACCCTAATTCTAACCCTATTTTTGTTCCAAAATCCTTTTTTTAACTGAAAACCCAAATTCAAACCCTAAACCCTACACTAATTCTAACCCAAACCCTAAATTTTGACCCTAAACCCTAAATTTAATCCAAAACCCTAATGTTGACCTAACCTAATTTGACCAAACCAATTTTGACCAAACCCTAATTCATACCATAAACCCTAATTTTGACCCAAAGCCTATATTATAACCCAAACCCTAATTTTGACCCAACCCAAAACCCTAATTTAGACACAAAACCCTATTTTTAACCCAAAACCCTAATTCTAACCCTATTTTTGTCCCAAAACCATAAATTTAACCCAGAACCCTAATTTTAGTCCAAAACCCTAATTTTGATCCTAAACCCTAAAATTGAACCAAAACCCAAATTTAGACCTAAAACGCTAATTCTAAGCCTATTTTTGTTCCAAAACCCTTTTTATAACTCAAAACCTAAATTCAAACCCTAAACCCAGAGACTAATTCTAATCCAAAACCCTAAATTTTGACCCTAAACCCTAAATTTAATCCAAAACCCTAATGTTGACTCAAACCTAATTTTGACCCAAAACCCGAATTTTGACCCGAAACCCTAATTCAAACCCTAAACCCTTATTTTGACCCAAAACCGAAATTTTGACCCAAAACCCAAATTACAACCCGTAGCCCCAATTTTGACCCTCAACCCTAACGTTGTTCCTAAACCATGAATTTGAACCAAAACCCTAATTCTAACCCTATTTTTGTCCCAAAACCCTAAATTTAACCCAGAACCCTAATTTTAATCCAAAACCCTAAATTTTGACCCTAAACCCGAATTTTGACCCAGAACCCTAATTCAAACCAAAAACCTTAATTTTAACCCAAAACCGAAATTGTGACCCAAAACCGAAATTATAACCTAAAACCCTAATTCTGACCCAATACCCTAATTTAGACCCAAACCCCTATTTTTAACACAAAACCCTAATTCAAAGCCTAAATCCTAATTTCGACCCTAAACCCTAATTTTGATCCTAAACCCTAAATTTGAATCAAAACCCTAATTTAGACCCAAAAACCTTATTCTAACCCTAATTTAGACCCAAAACCCTAATTCTAACATTATTTTTGTCCCAAAGTCCTTTTTTTAACTCAGAACCCAAATTCAAACCCTAAACCCAGACACTAATTCTAATCCAAAACCCTAAATACCCTAAACCCTAAATTTAATCCAAAACCCTAATGTTGACCCAGAACCCTAATTTTGACCCAAAACCCGAATTTTGACCCGAGACCCTAATTCAAACCCTAAACCCTAATTTTTACCCAAATCGTAAATTATAACCCGCAGCCCTAATTTTGACCCAAAACACCAATTATGACCCCAAAC
>CM061066.1:9271223-9295191 GCA_030762895.1 Sophora flavescens
AAAGGATTTTGGGACAAAAATAGGGTTAGAATTAGGGTTTTGTGTCAAAATAAGGATTAGTAATAGGTTTTTGGTCTAAATTAGGGTTTTGTTCAAATTAGTCTTTGAATTAGGGTTTTGTGTTAAAAATAGGGTTTTGGGTCTAAATTAGGGTTTTGGGTTAAAATTAGGGCTTTGGGTTATAATTTGTGTTGTCGGTCAAAATTTAGTTTTTGGGTTAAAATTAGGGTTTTTGGTTTGAATTAGGGTTCTGGGTCAATATTCGGGTTTAGGGTCAAAATTTAGGGTTTTGGATTATAATTAGGTTTTTGGGTTAAATTTAGGTTTTTGGGACAAAAATAGGGTTGGAATTTGGGTTTTGTTTGAAATTCAAGGTTTAGGATCAACGTTAGGGTTTAGGGTCAAAATGGGCTTCGGGTTATAATTTGGGTTTTGGGTCAAAATTTGGTTTTGGGCCAAAATTAGGGTTTAGGGTTTGAATTAGGGTTTGGGTCAAAATTCGGGTTTTGGGGTAATTAGGGTTCGGGTCAACATTAGGGTTTAGGGTCAAAAATTTAGGGTTTAGGGTCAAAATTTAGGGTTTTGGATGAGTTAAATCAGGGTTTAGGGTTTGAATATGTGTTTTGAGTTAAAAAAAGGGTTTTGGGTCAAAATTAGGGTGAGAATTTGCGTTTTGGGTCCAAATTAGGGTTTTGGTTCAATTTTATTGTTTAGGATCAAAATTAGGGTTTTGGACTAAAATTAGGGTTCTGGGTTAAATTTAGGGTTTTGGGACAAAAATAGGGTTAGAATTAGGGTTTTGGTTCAAATTGGGGTTTAGGATCACGTTGGGTTTAGGGTCAAAATTAGGGTTTAGGCTTTGAATTAGGGTTTTGGGTTAAAAATAGGGTTTCGTGTCTAAATTAGGGTTTTGGTTAGAATTGGTGTTTTGGGTCAAAATTAGGGTTGCGGGTTATAATTTAGGATTTTGGGTCAAAATTAGGGTTTAGGGTTTGATTAGGGTCTCGGGTCAAAATTCGGGTTTTTGGTCAAAATTAGGGTTTGGTCAACATTAGGGTTTTGGACTAAATTTAGGGTTTAGGGTCAAATTTTAGGGTTTGGATTAGAATTAGGTGTATTAGGTTTGGGTTTGAATATGTGTTTTGAGTTAAAAAGGGTTTTGGAACAAAAATTTGGTTAGAATTAGCGTTTTGGGTCAAAATTAGGGTTTTGTTCAATTTTAGGGTTTAGGGTCAAAATTAGGGTTTTGGACTAATTTGGGTTTAGGTTAAATTTAGGGTTTTGGGACAAAAATAGGGTTAGAATTAGGGTTTTGGTTTAAATTCGGGTTTAGGATCAACGTTAGGGTTTAGGGTCAAAATTAGGGTTTTGGCTTTGAATTAGGGTTTTGGTTAAAAATAGGGTTTTGTGTCTAAATTAGGGTTTTGGGTCGGTTAGTGTTTTTGGTCAAAATTTGGGTTTGGTTATAATTTAGGCATTGGGTCAAAATTAGTGTATAGGTTTTGAATTAGGGTTTCAGGTCAAAATTCGGGTTTTGGTCAAAATTAGGGTTTAGGGTCAACATTAGGGTTTTGGACTAAATTTAGGGTTTAGTGTCAAAATATAGGGTTTTGGATTAGAAATTGGGTGGGGTTAGGTTTTGAATTTGGTTGAGTTAAAAAAAAGGATTTTGGGACAAAAATAGGGTTAGAAATAGGGTTTTGGGTCTAAATTAGGTTTACAATTAGGGTTTTGGGTCTAAATTAGGGTATTGGTTCAAATTTAGGATCAAAATTAGGGTTTACGGTCAAAATTAGGATTTAGGCTTTGAATTAGGGTTTTGTGTAAAAAATAGGGTTTTGGGTCTAAATTAGGGTTTGGGTCAGAATTGGTGTTTTGGATCAAAATTAGGGCTTTGGGTTATAATTAGGGTTTTCGGTCAGAATTTCGGTTTTGGGTTAAAATTAAGGTTTTTGGTTTGAATTAGGGTTCTGGGTCAAAATTCGAGTTTAGGGTCAAAATTTAGGGTTTTGGATTAAAATTAGGGTTTTGGGTTAAATTTAGGGGGTTGGGACAAAAATAGGGTTAGAATTAGGGTTTTGGTTCAAATTCAGGGTTTAGGATCAACGTTAGGGTTTAGGGTCAAAATTAGGGCTACGGGTTATAATTTGGGTTTTGGGTCAAAATTTCGGTTTTGCGTCAAAATTAGGGTTTAGGTTTTGAATTAGGGTTTCGGGTCAAAATTCGGGTTTCGGGTCAAAATTCGGGTTCGTGGTCAACATTAGGGTTTTGGATTAAATTTAGGGTTTAGGGTCAAAATTTAGGGTTTTGGATTTGAATTAGTGTCTGGGTTTAGGGTTTGAATTTGGGTTTTGAGTTATAAAATGGGTTTTGGAACAAAAATAGGGCTAGAATTAGGGTTTTGTGTCTAAATTAGGGTTTTGGTTCAATTTTAGGGTTTAGGATCAAAATTAGGGTTTTGGACTAAAATTAGTGTTCTGGGTTAAATTTAGGGTTTTGGGACAAAAATAGGGGTAGAATTAGGTTTGGTAAATTTGGGTTAAAAATAGGTTTTGTTCCTGAATTAGGTTTTGGGTCAAATTAGGGTTAATTGGTGTTTTGGGTCAAAATTAGGGTGGGTTAAAATTTAGGCTTTGGGTCAAAATTAGGGTTTAGGGGTTTGAATTAGGGTCTGGGTCAAAGTCGGTTTTGGGTCAAAATTAGGGTTTGGTCAACAATAGAGTTTTGGATTAAATTTACGGTTTATGGCCAAAATTTAGGGTTTTGGATTAGAATTGGTGTCTGGGTTTAGGGTTTGAATTTGGGTTTTGAGTTAAAAAAAGGATTTTGGGACAAAAATAGGGTTAGAATTAGGGTTTTGGGTCTAAATTAGGGTATTGGTTCAAATTTAGGATCAAAATTAGGGTTTACGGTCAAAATTAGGATTTAGGCTTTGAATTAGGGTTTTGTGTTAAAAATAGTGTTTTGGGTCTAAATTAGGGTTTTGGGGTCGTAATTAGGGTTTTGGGTCAAAATTAGGGCTTTGGTTTATAATTTGGGTTTTGGGTCAAAATTTCGGTTTTGGGCCAAAATTCGGGTTTAGGGTTTGAATTAGGGTGTCGGGTCAAAATTCGGGTTTCGGGTGTAAATTAGGGTTCTGGGTCAACATTAGGGTTTAGGGTCAAAATTTAGGGTTTAGGGTCAAAATTTAGGGTTTTGGATTAGAATTAGTGTCTGGGTTTAGGGTTTGAATATGTGTTTTGAGTTAAAAAAAGGGTTTTGGAACAAAAATAGGGTGAGAATTAGCGTTTTGGGTCTAAATTAGGGTTTTGGTTCAATTTTAGGGTTTAGGATCAAAATTAGGATTTTGGACTAAAATTAGGGTTCTGGTTTAAATTTAGGGTTTTGGGACAAAAATAGGGTTAGAATTAGGGTTTTGGTTCAAATTCAGGGTTTAGGATCAACGTTAGGGTTTAGGGTCAAAATTAGGGTTTAGGCTTTGAATTAGGGTTTTGGGTTAAAAATAGGGTTTTGTGTCTAAATTAGGGTTTTGGGTCATAATTGTTGTTTTGGGTCAAAGTTAGGGTTGCGGGTTATAATTTAGGCTTTGGGTCAAAATTAGGGTTTAGGGTTTGAATTAGGGTCTCGGGTCAAAATTGGTTTTGGTCAAAATTAGGGTTTGGGTCAACATTAGGTCTTGGACTAAATTTACGGTTTAGTGTCAAAATTTAGGGTTTTGGATTAGAAATAGTGTCTGGGTTTAGGGTTTGAATTTGGGTTTTGATTATAAAAAAAAGGATTTTGGGACAAAAATAGGGTTAGAATTAGGGTTTTGGGTCTAAATTAGGGTTAGAATTAGGTTTTTTGGTCTAAATTAGTGTTTTTGTTCAAATTAGTCTTTGAATTAGGGTTTTGTGTTAAAAATAGGGTTTTGGGTCTAAATTAGGGTTTTGGGTTAAAATTAGGGTTTTTGGTTTGAATTAGGGTTCTGGGTCAATATTCGGTTTTGGGTTAAAATTAGGGTTTTTGGTTTGAATTAGGGTTCTGGGTCAATATTCGGGTTTAGGGTCAAAATTTAGGGTTTTGGATTATAATTAGGGTTCTGGGTTAAATTTAGGGTTTTGGGACAAAAATAGGGTTAGAATTAGGGTTTTGGTTCAAATTCATGGATTAGGATCAACGTTAGGGTTTAGGGTCAAATATATGGGCTACGGGTTATAATTTGGGTTTTGGGTCAAAATTTCGGTTTTGGGCCAAAATTTGGGTTTAGGGTTTGAATTAGGGTTTCGGGTCAAAATTCGGGTTTTGGGTGTAAATTAGGGTTCTGGGTCAACATTAGGGTTTAGGGTCAAAATTTAGGGTTTAGGGTCAAAATTTAGGGTTTTGGATTAGAATTAGTGTCTGGGTTTAGGGTTTGAATATGTGTTTTGAGTTAAAAAAAAGGGTTTTGGGACAAAAATAGGGTTAGAATTAGCGTTTTGGGTCTAAATTAGGGTTTTGGTTCAATTTTATTGTTTAGGATCAAAATTAGGGTTTTGGACTAAAATTAGGGTTCTGGGTTAAATTTAGGGTTTTGGGACAAAAATAGGGTTAGAATTAGGGTTTTGGTTCAAATTCAGGGTTTAGGATCACATTTAGGGTTTAGGGTCAAAATTAGGGTTTAGGCTTTGAATTAGGGTTTTGGGTTAAAAATAGGGTTTCGTGTCTAAATTAGGGTTTTGGGTCAGAATTGGTGTTTTGGGTCAAAATTAGGGCTGCGGGTTATAATTTAGGCATTGGGTCAAAATTAGGGTTTAGGGTTTGAGTTAGGGTCTCGGGTCAAAATTCGGGTTTTTGGTCAAAATTAGGGTTCTGGGTCAACATTAGGGTTTTGGACTAAATTTAGGGTTTAGGGTCAAATTTTAGGGTTTTGGATTAGAATTAGTGTCTGGGTTTAGGGTTTGAATATGTGTTTTGAGTTAAAAAAAGGGTTTTGGAACAAAAATAGCGTTAGAATTAGCGTTTTGGGTCTAAATTAGGGTTTTTGTTCAATTTTAGGGTTTAGGATCAAAATTAGGGTTTTGGACTAAAATTAGGGTTCTGGGTTAAATTTAGGGTTTTGGGACAAAAATAGGGTTAGAATTAGGGTTTTGGTTCAAATTCAGGGTTTAGGATCAACGTTAGGGTTTAGGGTCAAAATTAGGGTTTAGGCTTTGAATTAGGGTTTTGGGTTAAAAATAGGGTTTTGTGTCTAAATTAGGGTTTTGGGTCGAATTGGTGTTTTGGGTCAAAATTAGGGGCGGGTTATAATTTAGGCAATGGGTCAAAATTAGGGTTTAGGGTTTGAATTAGGGTCTCGGGTCAAAATACGGGATTTTGGTCAAAATACTGGTTCTGGGTCAACATAAGGGTTTTGGACTAAATTTACGGTTTAGTGTCAAAATATAGGGTTTTGGATTAGAAATAGTGTCTGGGGTTAGGTTTTGAATTTGGTTTTGAGTTAAAAAAAGGATTTTGGGACAAAAATAGGGTTAGAAATAGGGTTTTGGGTCTAAATTAGGATAAGAATTAGGTTTTTGGGTCTAAATTAGGGTTTTGGTTCAAATTTAGGGTTTAGGATCAAAATTTGGGTTTAGGGTCAAAATTAGGATTTAGGCTTTGAATTAGGGTTTTGTGTTAAAAATAGGGTTTTGGGTCTAAATTAGGGTTTTGGGTCAGAATTAGGGTTTTCGGTCCAAATTAGGGCTTTGGGTTATAATTTGGGTTTTGGATCACAATTTCGGTTTTGGGTTGAAATTAGGGTTTTTGGTTTGAATAGGGTTCTGGGTCAAAATTTAGGGTTTAGGGTCAAAATTTATGGTTTTGGATTAAAATTAGGGTTCAGGTTAAATTTAGGGTTTTGGGACAAAAATAGGGTTAGAATTAGGGTTTTGGTTCAAATTCGGGGTTTAGGATCAACGTTAGGGTTGAGGGTCAAAATTGGGGCTACGGGTTGTAATTTGGGTTTTGGGTCAAAATTCGGGTTTGGGTCAAAATAAGGATTTAGGGTCAAAATTGGGTTTTGGGTCAAAATTTGGGTTCTGGGTCAACATTAGGGTTTTGGATTAAATTTAGGGTTTAGGGTCAAAATTTAGGGTTTTGGATTAGAATTATTGTCTAGGTTTAGGGTTTGAATTTGGGGTTTGAGTTATAAAAAGGGTTTTGAAACAAAAATAGGGTTAGAATTAGCGTTTTGGGTCTAAATTAGGGTTTTGATTCAATTTTAGGGTATAGGATCAAAATTAGGGTTTTGGACTAAAATTAGGGTTCAGGTTAAATTTAGGGTTTTGGGACAAAAATAGGGTTAGAATTAGGATTTTGGGTTAAAAATAGGGTTTTGTTCCTAATTAGAGTTTTGGGTTAAAATTGGTGTTTGTTGGTATTTTGGGTCAATTGGGTTAAAATTTAGGCTTTGGGTCAAAATTAGGGTTTAGGTTTGAATTAGGGTCTCGGGTCAAAATTCGGGTTTTGGGCCAAAATTAGGGTTCTGGGTCAACAATAGAGTTTTGGATTAAATTTACGGTTTATGGTCAAAAATTTAGGGTTTTGGATTAGAATTGGTGTCTGGGTTTA
The DNA here is from genome assembly GCA_030762895.1 of Sophora flavescens. Lineage (NCBI taxonomy): Eukaryota > Viridiplantae > Streptophyta > Magnoliopsida > Fabales > Fabaceae > Sophora > Sophora flavescens. The sequence goes on from CM061066.1 coordinate 9,277,794, forward strand.
GGGTTTGAATTTGGGTTTTGTGTTAAAAAAAGGATTTTGGGACAAAAATAGGGTTAGAATTAGGGTTTTGGGTCTAAATTAGGGTTAGAATTAGGTTTTTGGGTCTAAATTAGGGTTTTGGTTCAAATTTAGGGTTTAGGATCAAAATTAGGGTTTAGGGTCAAAATTAGGATTTAGGCTTTGAATTAGGGTTTTGTGTTAAAAATAGGGTTTTGGGTCTAAATTAGGGTTTTGGGGTTGAATTAGGGTTTTGGGTCAAAATTCGGGTTTTGGTTCAAAATTAGGGTTCTGGGTCAAATTTACGATTTTGGGTAAAAATTAGGGTTTAGGGTTTGAATTAGGGTGTCGGGTCAAAATTCGGGTTTCGGGTGTAAATTAGGGTTCTGGGTCAACATTAGGGTTTAGGGTCAAAATTTAGGGTTTAGGGTCAAAATTTAGGGTTTTGGATTAGAATTAGTGTCTGGGTTTAGGGTTTGAATATGTGTTTTGAGTTAAAAAAAGGGTTTTGGAACAAAAATAGGGTGAGAATTAGCGTTTTGGGTCTAAATTAGGGTTTTGGTTCAATTTTAGGGTTTAGGATCAAAATTAGGATTTTGGACTAAAATTAGGGTTCTGGTTTAAATTTAGGGTTTTGGGACAAAAATAGGGTTAGAATTAGGGTTTTGGTTCAAATTCAGGGTTTAGGATCAACGTTAGGGTTTAGGGTCAAAATTAGGGTTTAGGCTTTGAATTAGGGTTTTGGGTTAAAAATAGGGTTTTGTGTCTAAATTAGGGTTTTGGGTCAGAATTGGTGTTTTGGGTAAAAATTAGGGTCATGGGTTATAATTTACGATTTGGGTAAAAATTAGGGTTTTGGGTTTGAATTAGGGTCTCGGGTCAAAATTCGGGTTTTGGTCAAAATTAGGGTTATGGGTCAACATTAGGGTCTTGGACTAAATTTACGGTTTAGTGTCAAAATTTAGGGTTTTGGATTAGAAATAGTGTCTGGGTTTAGGGTTTGAATTTGGGTTTTGATTATAAAAAAAGGATTTTGGGACAAAAATAGGGTTAGAATTAGGGTTTTGGGTCTAAATTAGGGTTAGAATTAGGTTTTTTGGTCTAAATTAGGGTTTTTGTTCAAATTAGTCTTTGAATTAGGGTTTTGTGTTAAAAATAGGGTTTTGGGTCTAAATTAGGGTTTTGGGTCCAAATTAGGGCTTTGGGTTATAATTTGGGTTTTGGGTCACAATTTCGGTTTTGGGTTAAAATTAGGGTTTTTGGTTTGAATTAGGGTTCTGGGTCAATATTCGGGTTTAGGGTCAAAATTTAGGGTTTTGGATTATAATTAGGGTTCTGGGTTAAATTTAGGGTTTTGGGACAAAAATAGGGTTAGAATTAGGGTTTTGGTTCAAATTCATGGATTAGGATCAACGTTAGGGTTTAGGGTCAAAATATGGGCTACGGGTTATAATTTGGGTTTTGGGTCAAAATATAGGTTTAGGGTAAAAATATGGGTTTAGGGTTTGAATTAGGGTTTCGGGTCAAAATTCGGGTTTTGGGTGTAAATTAGGGTTCTGGGTCAACATTAGGGTTTAGGGTCAAAATTTAGGGTTTAGGGTCAAAATTTAGGGTTTTGGATTAGAATTAGTGTCTGGGTTTAGGGTTTGAATATGTGTTTTGAGTTAAAAAAAGGGTTTTGGAACAAAAATAGGGTTAGAATTAGCGTTTTGGGTCTAAATTAGGGTTTTGGTTCAATTTTATTGTTTAGGATCAAAATTAGGGTTTTGGACTAAAATTAGGGGTTCTGGTTAAATTTAGGGTTTTGGGACAAAAATAGGGTTAGAATTAGGGTTTTGGTTCAAATTCGGGGTTTAGGATCACCGAAGGGGTTTAGGGTCAAAATTAGGGTTTAGGCTTGAATTAGGGTTTTGGGTTAAAAATAGGGTTTCGTGTCTAAATTAGGGTTTTGGGTCGAATTGGTGTTTTGGGTCAAAATTAGGGTTTTGGGTTATAATTTAGGCATTGGGTCAAAATTAGGGTTTAGGGTTTGAGTTAGGGTCTCGGTCAAAATTCGGGTTTTTGGTCAAAATTAGGTTCCGGGTCAACATTAGGGTTTTGGACTAAATTTAGGGTTTAGGGTCAAATTTTAGGGTTTTGGATTAGAATTAGTGTCCGGGTTTAGGGTTTGAATATGTGTTTTGAGTTAAAAAAGGGTTTTGGAACAAAAATAGCGTTAGAATTAGCGTTTTGGGTCTAAATTAGGGTTTTTGTTCAATTTTAGGGTTTAGGATCAAAATTAGGGTTTTGGACTAAAATTAGAGCCCGGGTTAAATTTAGGGTTTTGGGACAAAAATAGGGTTAGAATTAGGGTTTTGGTTCAAATTGGGGTTTAGGATCAACGTTAGGGTTTAGGGTCAAAATTAGGGTTTAGGCTTTGAATTAGGTTTTGGGTTAAAAATAGGGTTTTGTGTCTAAATTAGGGTTTTGGGTCGAATTGGTGTTTTGGGTCAAAATTAGGGCTGAGGGTTATAATTTAGGCTTTGGTTCAAAATTAGGGTTTAGGGTTTGAATTAGGGTCTCGGGTCAAAATTCGGGTTTTTGGTCAAAATTCGGGTTCTGGGTCAACATTAGGGTTTTGGACTAAATTTACGGTTTAGTGTCAAAATATAGGGTTTTGGATTAGAAATAGTGTCTGGGGTTAGGTTTTGAATTTGGTTGAGTTAAAAAAAAGGATTTTGGGACAAAAATAGGGTTAGAAATAGGGTTTTGGGTCTAAATTAGGATAAGAATTAGGTTTTTGGGTCTAAATTAGGGTTTTGGTTCAAATTTAGGGTTTAGGATCAAAATTTGGGTTTAGGGTCAAAATTAGGATTTAGGCTTTGAATTAGGGTTTTGTGTTAAAAATGGGGTTTTGTGTCTAAATTAGGGTTTTGGGTCAGAATTAGGGTTTTCGGTCCAAATTAGGGCTTTGGGTTATAATTTGGGTTTTGGATCACAATTTCGGTTTTGGGTTGAAATTAGTGTTTTTGTTTGAATAGGTTTTGGGTCAAAATTCGGGTTTAGGGTCAAAATTTATGGTTTTGGATTAATATTAGGTTTCTGGGTTAAATTTAGGGTTTTTGGACTAAATTAGGGTTAGAATAAGGGTTTTGGTTCAAATTCAGGGTTTAGGATAAACTTTAGGTTTCTGGGTCATAAGTGTGGCTAGGGGTTGTAATTTTGGTTTATGGTCAAAATTTAGGTTTTGTGTCAAATTAAGTTTTTATTGTCAAAATTCGGGTTTTGGGTCAAAATTAGGGTCCGGGTCAACATTAGGGTTTTGGATTAAATTTAGGGTTTAGGGTCAAAATTTAGGGTTTTGGATTAGAATTATTGTCTAGGTTTAGGGTTTGAATTTGGGTTTTGAGTTATAAAAAGGGTTTTGAAACAAAAATAGGGTTAGAATTAGCGTTTTGGGTCTAAATTAGGGTTTTGATTCAATTTTAGGGTATAGGATCAAAATTAGGGTTTTGGACTAAAATTAGGGTTCTGGGTTAAATTTAGGGTTTTGGGACAAAAATAGGGTTAGAATTAGGATTTTGGGTATAAATTAGGGTTTTGGGTCAGAATTGGTGTTTTGGGTCAAAATTAGGGTCGAAGTTAAAATTTAGGCTTTGCGTCAAAATAAGGGTTTTGGGAATGAATAAGGGACTCGGGTCAAAAATCGGCTTTTGGGTCAAAATTAGGGTCCGGGTCAACATTATGGTTTTGGATTAAATTTAGTGTTAAGGGTCAAAATTTAGGGTTTTGGATTAGAATTAGTGTCTGGGTTTAGGGTTTGAATTTGGGTTTTGAGTTAAAAAAAAAAGGATTTTGGGACAAAAATAGGGTTAGAATTAGGGTTTTGGGTCTAAATTAGGGTTAGAATTAGGTTTTTGGGTCTAAATTAGGGTTTTGGTTCAAATTTAGGGTTTAGGATCAAAATTAGGGTTTAGGGTCAAAATTAGGATTTAGGCTTTGAATTAGGGTTTTGTGTTAAAAATAGTGTTTTGGGTCTAAATTAGGGTTTTGGGGTCGTAATTAGGGTTTTGGGTCAAAATTAGGGCTTTGGTTTATAATTTGGGTTTTGGGTCAAAATTTCGGTTTTGGGCCAAAATTCGGGTTTAGGGTTTGAATTAGGGTGTCGGGTCAAAATTCGGGTTTCGGGTGTAAATTAGGGTTCTGGGTCAACATTAGGGTTTAGGGTCAAAATTTAGGGTTTAGGGTCAAAATTTAGGGTTTTGGATTAGAATTAGTGTCTGGGTTTAGGGTTTGAATATGTGTTTTGAGTTAAAAAAAGGGTTTTGGAACAAAAATAGGGTGAGAATTAGCGTTTTGGGTCTAAATTAGGGTTTTGGTTCAATTTTAGGGTTTAGGATCAAAATTAGGATTTTGGACTAAAATTAGGGTTCTGGTTTAAATTTAGGGTTTTGGGACAAAAATAGGGTTAGAATTAGGGTTTTGGTTCAAATCTTGGGTTTAGGATCAACTTTAGTGTTTTGGGTCAAAATTAGGGTTTAGGCTTTGAATTAGGGTTTTGGGTTAAAAATAGGGTTTTGTGTCTAAATTAGGGTTTTGGGTCGAATTGGTGTTTTGGGTCAAAAATTAGGGGTTGTGGGTTATAATTTAGGCATTGTGCCAAAATTAGGGTTTAGGGTTTGAATTAGGGTCTCGGGTCAAAATTCGGGTTTTTGGTCAAAATTAGGGTTCTGGGTCAACATTAGGGTCTTGGACTAAATTTACGGTTTAGTGTCAAAATTTAGGGTTTTGGATTAGAAATAGTGTCTGGGTTTAGGGTTTGAATTTGGGTTTTGATTAAAAAAAAAAGGATTTTGGGACAAAAAGAGGGTTAGAATTAGGGTTTTGGGTCTAAATTAGGGTTAGAATTAGGTTTTTTGGTCTAAATTAGGGTTTTTGTTCAAATTAGTCTTTGAATTAGGGTTTTGTGTTAAAAATAGGGTTTTGGGTCTAAATTAGGGTTTTGGGTCCAAATTAGGGCTTTGGGTTATAATTTGGGTTTTGGGTCACAATTTTGGTTTTGGGTTAAAATTAGGGTTTTTGGTTTGAATTAGGGTTCGGGTCAATATTGGGTTTAGGGTCAAAATTTAGGGTTTTGGATTATAATTAGGGTTCGGGTTAAAATTAGGCTTTTGGGACAAAAATAGGGTTAGAATTAGGGTTTTGGTTCAAATTCATGGATTAGGATCAACGTTAGGGTTTAGGGTCAAACTATGGGCTACGGGTTATAATTTGGGTTTTGGGTCAAAATTTCGGTTTGGGCCAAAATTTGGGTTTAGGGGTTTGAATGAGGGTTTACGGTCAAAATTCGGGTTTTGGGTGTAAATTAGGGTTCTGGGTCAACATTAGGGTTTAGGGTCAAAATTTAGGGTTTAGGGTCAAAATTTAGGGTTTTGGATTAGAATTAGTGTCTGGGTTTAGGGTTTGAATATGTGTTTTGAGTTAAAAAAAGGGTTTTGGGACAAAAATAGGGTTAGAATTAGCGTTTTGGGTCTAAATTAGGGTTTTGGTTCAATTTTATTGTTTAGGATCAAAATTAGGGTTTTGGACTAAAATTAGGGTTCTGGGTTAAATTTAGGGTTTTGGGACAAAAATAGGGTTAGAATTAGGGTTTTGGTTCAAATTCAGGGTTTAGGATCACCGTTAGGGTTTAGGGTCAAAATTAGGGTTTAGGCTTTGAATTAGGGTTTTGGGTTAAAAATAGGGTTTCGTGTCTAAATTAGGGTTTTGGGTCAGAATTGGTGTTTTGGGTCAAAATTAGGGCTGCGGGTTATAATTTAGGCATTGGGTCAAAATTAGGGTTTAGGGTTTGAGTTAGGGTCTCGGGTCAAAATTCGGGTTTTTGGTCAAAATTAGGGTTCTGGGTCAACATTAGGGTTTTGGACTAAATTTAGGGTTTAGGGTCAAATTTTAGGGTTTTGGATTAGAATTAGTGTCTGGGTTTAGGGTTTGAATATGTGTTTTGAGTTAAAAAAAGGGTTTTGGAACAAAAATAGCGTTAGAATTAGCGTTTTGGGTCTAAATTAGGGTTTTTGTTCAATTTTAGGGTTTAGGATCAAAATTAGGGTTTTGGACTAAAATTAGGGTTCCGGGTTAAATTTAGGGTTTTGGGACAAAAATAGGGTTAGAATTAGGGTTTTGGTTCAAATTCAGGGTTTAGGATCAACGTTAGGGTTTAGGGTCAAAATTAGGGTTGAGGCTTTGAATTAGGGTTTTGGGTTAAAAATAGGGTTTTGTTTCTAAATTAGGGTTTTCGGTCAGAATTGGTGTTTTGGGTCAATATTAGGGCTGCGGGTTATAATTTAGGCAATGGGTCAAAATTAGGGTTTAGGGTTTGAATTAGGGTCTCGGGTCAAAATACGGGTTTTTGGTCAAAATTCGGGTTCTGGGTCAACATTAGGGTTTTGGACTAAATTTACGGTTTAGTGTCAAAATATAGGGTTTTGGATTAGAAATAGTGTCTGGGGTTAGGTTTTGAATTTGGTTTTGAGTTAAAAAAAGGATTTTGGGACAAAAATAGGGTTAGAAATAGGGTTTTGGGTCTAAATTAGGATAAGAATTAGGTTTTTGGGTCTAAATTAGGGTTTTGGTTCAAATTTAGGGTTTAGGATCAAAATTTGGGTTTAGGGTCAAAATTAGGATTTAGGCTTTGAATTAGGGTTTTGTGTTAAAAATGGGGTTTTGTGTCTAAATTAGGGTTTTGGGTCAGAATTAGGGTTTTCGGTCCAAATTAGGGCTTTGGGTTATAATTTGGGTTTTGGATCACAATTTCGGTTTTGGGTTGAAATTAGGGTTTTTGGTTTGAATAGGGTTCTGGGTCAAAATTCGGGTTTAGGGTCAAAATTTATGGTTTTGGATTAAAATTAGGGTTCTGGGTTAAATTTAGGGTTTTGGGACAAAAATAGGGTTAGAATTAGGGTTTTGGTTCAAATTCAGGGTTTAGGATCAACGTTAGGGTTGAGGGTCAAAATTGGGGCTACGGGTTGTAATTTGGGTTTTGGGTCAAAATTTCGGTTTTGGGTCAAAATAAGGATTTAGGGTCAAAATTCGGGTTTTGGGTCAAAATTTGGGTTCTGGGTCAACATTAGGGTTTTGGATTAAATTTAGGGTTTAGGGTCAAAATTTAGGGTTTTGGATTAGAATTATTGTCTAGGTTTAGGGTTTGAATTTGGGTTTTGAGTTATAAAAAGGGTTTTGAAACAAAAATAGGGTTAGAATTAGCGTTTTGGGTCTAAATTAGGGTTTTGATTCAATTTTAGGGTATAGGATCAAAATTAGGGTTTTGGACTAAAATTAGGGTTCTGGGTTAAATTTAGGGTTTTGGGACAAAAATAGGGTTAGAATTAGGATTTTGGGTTAAAAATAGGGTTTTGTTCCTAATTAGGGTTTTGGGTCAGAATTGGTGTTTTTGGGTCAAAATTAGGGCTGCGGGTTATAATTTAGGCTTTGGGTCAAAATTAGGGTTTAGGGTTTGAATTCGGGTCTCGGATCAAAATTCGGGTTTTGGGTCAAAATTAGGGTTCTGGGTCAACATTAGGGTTTTGGATTAAATTTAGGGTTTAGGGTCAAAATTCAGGGTTTTGGATTAGAATTAGTGTCTGGGTTTAGGTTTTGAATTTGGGTTTTGAGTTAAAAAAAAGGATTTTGGGACAAAAATAGGGTTAGAATTAGGGTTTTGGGTCTAAATTAGGGTTAGAATTAGGTTTTTGGGTCTAAATTAGAGTTTTGGTTCAAATTTAGGGTTTAGGATCAAAATTAGGGTTTAGGGTCAAAATTAGGATTTAGGCTTTGAATTAGGGTTTTGTGTTAAAAATAGGGTTTTGGGTCTAAATTAGGGTTTTGGGGTCATAATTAGGGTTTTGGGTCCAAATTAGGGCTTTGGGTTATAATTTGGGTTTTGGGTCACAATTTCGGTTTTTTGAAATTTGGTTTAGGGTTTGAATTAGGGTGTCGGGTCAAAATTGGGTCGGTTTAAATTAGGGTTCTAGGTCAACATTAGGGTTTAGGGTCAAAATTTAGGGTTTAGGGTCAAAATTTAGGGTTTTGGATTAGAATTAGTGTCTGGGTTTAGGGTTTGAATATGTGTTTTGAGTTAAAAAAAGGGTTTTGGAACAAAAATAGGGTGAGAATTAGCGTTTTGGGTCTAAATTAGGGTTTTGGTTCAATTTTATTGTTTAGGATCAAAATTAGGGTTTTGGACTAAAATTAGGGTTCTGGGTTAAATTTAAGGTTTTGGGACAAAAATAGGGTTAGAATTAGGGTTTTGGTTCAAATTCAGGGTTTAGGATCAACGTTAGGGTTTAGGGTCAAAATTAGGGTTTAGGCTTTGAATTAGGGTTTTGGGTTAAAAATAGGGTTTTGTGTCTAAATTAGGGTTTTGGGTCAGAATTGGTGTTTTGGGTCAAAATTTAGGCTGCGGGTTATAATTTAGGCATTGGGTCAAAATTAGGGTTTAGGGTTTGAATTAGGGTCTCGGGTCAAAATTCGGGTTTTTGGTCAAAATTAGGGTTCTGGGTCAACATTAGGGTCTTGGACTAAATTTACGGTTTAGTGTCAAAATTTAGGGTTTTGGATTAGAAATAGTGTCTGGGTTTAGGGTTTGAATTTGGGTTTTGATTATAAAAAAAGGATTTTGGGACAAAAATAGGGTTAGAATTAGGGTTTTGGGTCTAAATTAGGGTTAGAATTAGGTTTTTTGGTCTAAATTAGGGTTTTTGTTCAAATTAGTCTTTGAATTAGGGTTTTGTGTTAAAAATAGGGTTTTGGGTCTAAATTAGGGTTTTGGGTCCAAATTAGGGCTTTGGGTTATAATTTGGGTTTTGGGTCACAATTTGTTTTGGGTTAAAATTAGGGTTTTGGTTTGAATTAGGTTTGGGTTAATATTAGGGTTTAGGGTCAAAATTTAGGGTTTTGGATTATAATTAGGGTTCTGGGTTAAATTTAGGGTTTTGGGACAAAAATAGGGTTAGAATTAGGGTTTTGGTTCAAATTCATGGATTAGGATCAACGTTAGGGTTTAGGGTCAAAATATGGGCTACGGGTTATAATTTGGGTTTTGGGTCAAAATTTCGGTTTTGGGCCAAAATTTGGGTTTAGGGTTTGAATTAGGGTTTCGGGTCAAAATTCGGGTTTTGGGTGTAAATTAGGGTTCTGGGTCAACATTAGGGTTTAGGGTCAAAATTTAGGGTTTAGGGTCAAAATTTAGGGTTTTGGATTAGAATTAGTGTCTGGGTTTAGGGTTTGAATGTGTTTTGAGTTAAAAAAAGGGTTTTGGAACAAAAATAGGGTTAGAATTAGCGTTTTGGGTCTAAATTAGGGTTTTGGTTCAATTTTATTGTTTAGGATCAAAATTAGGGTTTTGGACTAAAATTAGGGTTCTGGGTTAAATTTAGGGTTTTGGGACAAAAATAGGGTTAGAATTAGGGTTTTGGTTCAAATTCAGGGTTTAGGATCAACGTTAGGGTTTAGGGTCAAAATTAGGGTTTAGGCTTTGAATTAGGGTTTTGGGTTAAAAATAGGGTTTCGTGTCTAAATTAGGGTTTTGGGTCAGAATTGGTGTTTTGGGTCAAAATTAGGGCTGCGGGTTATAATTTAGGCATTGGGTCAAAATTAGGGTTTAGGGTTTGAGTTAGGGTCTCGGGTCAAAATTCGGGTTTTTGGTCAAAATTAGGGTTCTGGGTCAACATTAGGGTTTTGGACTAAATTTAGGGTTTAGGGTCAAAATTTAGGGTTTTGGATTAGAATTAGTGTCTGGGTTTAGGGTTTGAATATGTGTTTTGAGTTAAAAAAAGGGTTTTGGAACAAAAATAGCGTTAGAATTAGCGTTTTGGGTCTAAATTAGGGTTTTTGTTCAATTTTAGGGTTTAGGATCAAAATTAGGGTTTTGGACTAAAATTAGGGTTCCGGGTTGAATTTAGGGTTTTGGGACAAAAATAGGGTTAGAATTAGGGTTTTGGTTCAAATTCAGGGTTTAGGATCAACGTTAGGGTTTAGGGTCAAAATTAGGGTTTAGGCTTTGAATTAGGGTTTTGGGTTAAAAATAGGGTTTTGTGTCTAAATTAGGGTTTTGGGTCAGAATTGGTGTTTTGGGTCAAAATTAGGGCTGCGGGTTATAATTTAGGCATTGGGTCAAAATTAGGGTTTAGGGTTTGAATTAGGGTCTCGGGTTAAAATACGGGTTTTTGGTCAAAATTCGGGTTCTGGGTCAACATTAGGGTTTTGGACTAAATTTACGGTTTAGTGTCAAAATATAGGGTTTTGGATTAGAAATAGTGTCTGGGGTTAGGTTTTGAATTTGGTTTTGAGTTAAAAAAAAGGATTTTGGGACAAAAATAGGGTTAGAATTAGGGTTTTGGGTCTAAATTAGGATAAGAATTAGGTTTTTGGGTCTAAATTAGGGTTTTGGTTCAAATTTAGGGTTTAGGATCAAAATTTGGGTTTAGGGTCAAAATTAGGATTTAGGCTTTGAATTAGGGTTTTGTGTTAAAAATAGGGTTTTGGGTCTAAATTAGGGTTTTGGGTCAGAATTAGGGTTTTCGGTCCAAATTAGGGCTTTGGGTTATAATTTGGGTTTTGGATCACAATTTCGGTTTTGGGTTGAAATTAGGGTTTTTGGTTTGAATATGGTTCTGGGTCAAAATTCGGGTTTAGGGTCAAATTTATGGTTTTGGATTAAAATTAGGGTTCTGGGTTAAATTTAGGGTTTTGGGACAAAAATAGGGTTAGAATTAGGGTTTTGGTTCAAATTCAGGGTTTAGGATCAACGTTAGGGTTGAGGGTCAAAATTGGGGCTACGGGTTGTAATTTGGGTTTTGGGTCAAAATTTCGGTTTTGGGTCAAAATAAGGATTTAGGGTCAAAATTCGGGTTTTGGGTCAAAATTTGGGTTCTGGGTCAACATTAGGGTTTTGGATTAAATTTAGGGTTTAGGGTCAAAATTTAGGGTTTTGGATTAGAATTATTGTCTAGGTTTAGGGTTTGAATTTGGGTTTTGAGTTATAAAAAGGGTTTTGAAACAAAAATAGGGTTAGAATTAGCGTTTTGGGTCTAAATTAGGGTTTTGATTCAATTTTAGGGTATAGGATCAAAATTAGGGTTTTGGACTAAAATTAGGGGTCTGGGTTAAATTTAGGGTTTTAGGACAAAAATAGGGTTAGAATTAGGATTTTGGGTTAAAAATAGGGTTTTGTTCCTAATTAGGGTTTTGGGTCAGAATTGGTGTTTTTGGGTCAAAATTAGGGCTGCGGGTTATAATTTAGGCTTTGGGTCAAAATTAGGGTTTAGGGTTTGAATTAGGGTCTCGGGTCAAAATTCGGGTTTTGGGTCAACATTGGGGTTTTGGATTAAATTTAGGGTTTAGGGTCAAAATTTAGGGTTTTGGATTAGAATTAGTGTCTGGGTTTAGGGTTTGAATTTGGGTTTTGAGTTAAAAAAAAGGATTTTGGGACAAAAATAGGGTTAGAATTAGGGTTTTGGGTCTAAATTAGGGTTAGAATTAGGTTTTTGGTTCTAAATTAGGGTTTTGGTTCAAATTTAGGGTTTAGGATCAAAATTAGGGTTTAGGGTCAAAATTAGGATTTAGGCTTTGAATTAAGGTTTTGTGTTAAAAATAGGGTTTTGGGTTATAATTTTGGTTTTGGGTCAAAATTAGGGTTTAGGGTTTGAATTAGGGTTTCGGGTCAAAATTCGGGTTGTGGGTCAAAATTAGGGTTCTTGGTCAACATTAGGGTTTTGGATTAAATTTAGGGTTTAGGGTCAAAATTTCGAGTTTTGGATTAGAATTAGTGTCTCGGTTTAGGTTTTGAATTTAGGTTTTGAGGTAAAAAAAGGGTTTTGGAACAAAAATAGGGTTAGAATTAGCGTTTTGGGTATAAATTAGGGTTTTGGTTCAATTTGAGGGTTTAGGATCAAAATTAGGGTTTTGGACTAAAATTAGGGTTCGGGGTTAAATTTAGGGTTTTGGGACAAAAATAGGGTTAGAATTAGGGTTTTGGTTCAAATTCAGGGTTTAGGATCAACGTTAGGGTTTAGGGTCAAAATTAGGGTTAGAATTATGGTTTTGGTTCAAATTCAGGGTTTAGGATCAACGTTAGGGTTTAGGGTCAAAATTAGGGTTTAGGCTTTGAATTAGGGTTTTGGGTTAAAAAAAGGGTTTTGTGTCTAAATTAGGGTTTTGGGTCAGAATTGGTGTTTTGGGTCAAAATTATGGCTGCGGGTTATAATTTAGGCTTTGGGTCAAAATTAGGGTTTAGGGTTTGAATTAGGGTCTCGGGTCAAAATTCTGGTTTTGGTTCAAAATTAGGGATCTGGGTCAACATTAGGGTTTTGGATTAAATTTAGGGTTTAGGGTCAAAATTTTGGGTTTTGGATTAGATTTAGTGTCTGGGTTTAGGGTTTGAATTTGGGTTTTGAGTTAAAAAACGGATTTTGGGACAAAAATTGGGTTAGAATTAGGGTTTTGGGTCTAAATTAGGGTTAGAATTAGGTTTTTGGGTCTAAATTAGGGTTTTGGTTCAAATTCAGGGTTTAGGATCAACGTTAGGGTTTAGGGTCAAAATTAGGGTTTAGGCTTTGAATTAGGGTTTTGGGTTAAAAATAGGGTTTTGTGTCAAAATTAAGGTTTGGGGTCATAATTGGTGTTTTGGGTCAAAATTAGGGCTGCGGGTTATAATTTACGATTTGGGTAAAAATTAGGGTTTTGGGTTTGAATTAGGGTCTCGGGTCAAAATTCGGGTTTTGGGTCAAAATTAGGGTTCTGGGTCAACATTAGGGTTTTGGATTAAATTTAGGGTTTAGGGTATTTAGGGTTTTGGATTAGAATTAGTGTCTGGGTTTAGGGTTTGAATTTGGGTTCTGAGTTAAAAAAAGGACTTTGGGACAAAAATAAGGTTAGAATTAGGGTTTTGGGTCTAAATTAGGGTTAGAATCAGGTTTTTGGGTCTAAATTAGGGTTTTGATTCAAATTTAGGGTTTAGGATCAAAATTAGGGTTTAGGGTCGAAATTAGGATTTAGGCTTTGAATTAGGGTTTTGTGTTAAAAATAGGGGTTTGGGTCTAAATTAGGGTATTGGGTCAGAATTAGGGTTTTAGGTTATAATTTGGGTTTTGGGTCACAATTTCGGTTTTGGGTTAAAATTAAGGTTTTTGGTTTGAATTAGGGTTCTGGGTCAAAATTCAGGTTTAGGGTCAAAATTTAGGGTTTTGGATTAAAATTAGGGTTCTGGGTTAAATTTAGGGTTTTGGGACAAAAATAGGGTTAGAATTAGGGTTTTGGTTCAAATTCATGGTTTAGGAACAACGTTAGGGTTGAGGGTCAAAATTGGGGCTACGGGTTGTAATTTGGGTTTTGGGTCAAAATTTCGGTTTTGGGTCAAAATAAGGGTTTAGGGTTTGAATTAGGGTTTCGGGTCAAAATTCGGGTTTTGGGTCAAAATTAGGTTTCTGGGTCAACATTAGGGTTTTGGATTAAATTTAGGGTTTAGGGTCAAAATTTAGGGTTTTGGATTAGAATTAGTGTCTGGGTTTAGGGTTTGAATTTAGGTTTTGAGTTATAAAAAGGGTTTTGGAACAAAAATAGGCTTAGAATTAGCGTTTTAGGTCTAAATTTGGGTTTTGGTTCAATTTTAGGGTTTAGGATCAAAATTAGGGTTTTGGACTAAAATTAGGGTTCTGGGTTAAATTTATGGTTTTGGGACAAAAATAGGGTTAGAATTAGGGTTTTGGGTTAAAAATAGGGTTTTGTGTCTAAATTAGGGTTTTGGGTCAGAATTGGTGTTTTGGGTCAAAATTAGGGCTGCGGGTTATAATATAGGCTTTGGGTCAAAATTAGGGTTTATGGTTTCAATTAGGGTCTCCGGTCAAAATTCGGGTTTTGGGTCAACATTAGGGTTTTGGATTAAATTTAGGGTTTAGGGTCAAAATTTAGGGTTTTGGGTTAGAATTAGTGTCTGGGTTTAGGGTTTGAATTTGGGTTTTCAGTTAAAAAAAGGATTTTGGAACAAAAATAGGGTTAGAATTAGGGTTTTGGGTCTAAATTAGGGTTAGAATTAGGCTTTTGGGTCTAAATTAGGGTTTTGGTTCAAATTTAGGGTTTAGGATCAAAATTAGGGTTTAAGGTCAAAATTTGGATTTAGGCTTTGAATTAGGGTTTTGTGTTAAAAATAGGGTTCTGGGTCTAAATTAGGGTTTTGTGTCAGAAATAGGGTTTTGGGTCCAAATTAGGGCTTTGGGTTATAATTTGGGTTTTGGGTCACAATTTCGGTTTTGGGTTAAAATTAGGGTTTTTGGTTTGAATTAGGGTTTTGGGTCAAAATTCGGGTTTTGGGTCAAAATTAGGGTTTAGGGTTTGAATTAGGGTTTTGGGTCAAAAATAGGCTTAGAATTAGGGTTTTGTGTCTAAATTAGGGTTAGAATTAAGTTTTAGGTCTAAATTGGGGTTAGAATTAGGGTTTTGAGTTAAAAATAGGGTTTTGGGTCAAAAATAGGGTTAGAAACTGGGTTTTACGTTAAAAAAAATAGGGTTAGAATTTGGGTTTTGGGTCCAAATTTGGGTTTTAGGTCAAAAAAAGGGTTTAGGGACAAAAATTGGGATTGAATTAGGGTTTTGAGTTAAACATAGGGTTTTGGTTAAAATTAGGGTTTCGGGTCAAAATTAGGGTTATGGGTCAAATTTAGGGTTTACGGTCAAAATTAGGGTTTAGAGTCAAAATTTAGGGTTTTGGGTTAAAATTAGGCTTCTGGGTTAAATTTAGGGTTTATGGTTAAAATTTGGGTTTAGGGTTTGAATTAGGGTTTTGAGTTAAAAATAGGGTTTTGGGACAAAAATAGGGTAGAATTAGGGTTTTGGGTCTAAATTATGGTTTTGGGTCAAAAATAGGGTTTAGGGTCCAAATTTGGGTTTTGGGTCCAAATTAAGGTTTAGGGTCTTGAGTTAAAAAAAGGGTTTGGGACAAAAAAGGGGTTAGAATTAGGGTTTAGGGTCAAAATTTCGGTTTTGGGTCCTAATTAGGGTTTTGGGTCAGTATTGGGGTTTTGGGTAAAAAATAGGGTTTTTGGTCTAAATTAGGGTCAGAATTAGGGTTTTGGGTCAAAATTATGGCTTTGGGTTGAAATTAGGGTTCCGGGGTCAAATATAGGGTTCTGGGTTAAAATTAGGGTTTTGGATCAAAATTTAGGTTTTTGGGTTAAAATTTGGGTTTCGGGTAAAAATTAGTATTCTAAATTAAATTTAGGGTTTAGGGTCAATTTTTGGGTTTAGGGTTTTAATTATGGTTTTGAGTTAAAAATAGGGTTAGAATTAGGGGTTTGGGTCTAAATTAGGTTTAGAATTAGGGTTTTGGGCCAAATTTAGGGGTTTGGATCAAAATTAGGGTTTAGGGTCATAATTAGGATTTAGGGTTTGAATTAGGGTTTTGAGTTTAAAATAGGGATTTGGGGTCAACAGGTTTTGGGTTAAAATTAGGGTTATGGATCAAATTTAGGGTTCTGTGTTAAATTTAGGGTTTAGGGTCATAATTTAGGTTTGGATTAGGGTTTTGGGTTAAAAATAGGGGTTTGGGATCAAAAATAGGGTGAGAATTAGGGTTTTGGGTCTAAATTCTGGTTTTGGGTCCAAAATAGGGGTTTGGGACAAAAATAGGGTTAGAATTAGGATTTTGGTTCAAATTTAGGGTTTAGGATCAAAATTAGGGTTTATGGTTAAAGTTTGGGTTTAGGCTTTGAATTAGGGTTTTGGGTTAAAAATAGGGTTTTGTGTCAAAATTAGGGTTTTGGGTCAAAGTTAGGGCTCTGGGTCAAAATTGGGGTTTAGGGTTTGAATTAGGGTTTTGGGTCAAAAATAGGCTTAGAATTAGGGTTTTGGTCTAAATTAGGGTTAGAATTCACTTTTGGGTCAAAATTAGGGTTTTGGGTCAAAATTAGGGTTCTGGGTCAAATTTAGGGTTTAGGGTCAAAATTTAGGGTTTTGGATTAAAATTAGGGTTCTGGGTTAAATTTAGGGTTTTGGGACAAAAATAGGGTTAGAATTAGGGTTTTGGTTCAAATTCAGGGTTTAGGATCAACGTTAGGGTTTAGGGTCAAAATTAGGGCTACGGGTTTTAATTTAGGTTTTGGGTCAAAATTTCGGTTTTGGGTCAAAATTAGGGTTTCGGGTCAAAATTCGGGTTTTGGGTCAAAATTAGGTTTCTGGGTCAACATTAGGGTTTTGGATTAAATTTAGGGTTTAGGGTCAAAATTTAGGGTTTTGGATTCGAATTAGTGTCTGGGTTTAGGGTTTGAATTTAGGTTTTGAGTTATAAAAAGGGTTTTGGAACAAAAATAGGCTTAGAATTAGCGTTTTAGGTCTAAATTAGGGTTTTGGTTCAATTTTAGGGTTTAGGATCAAAATTAGGGTTTTGGACTAAAACTAGGGTTCTGGGTTAAATTTACGGTTTTGGGACAAAAATAGGGTTAGAATTAGGGTTTTGGGTTAAAAATAGGGTTTTGTGTCTAAATTAGGGTTTTGGGTCAGAATTGGTGTTTTGGGTCAAAATTAGGGCTGCGGGTTATAATTTAGGCTTTGGGTCAAAATTAGGGTTTAGGGTATGAATTAGGGTTTCGGGTCAAAATTCGGGTTTTGGGTCAAAATTAGGGTTCTGGGTCAACATTAGGGTTTTGGATTAAATTTAGGGTTTAGGGTCAAAATTTAGGGTTTTGGATTAGAATTAGTGTCTGGGTTTAGGGTTTGAATTTGGGTTTTGAGGTAAAAAAAGGGTTTTGGAACAAAAATAGGGTTAGAATTAGCGTTTTGGGTCTAAATTAGGGTTTTGGTTCAATTTCAGGGTTTAGGATCAAAATTAGGGTTCTGGACTAAAATTAGGGTTCTGGGTTAAATTTAGGGTTTTGGGACAAAAATAGGGTTAAAATTAGGGTTTTGGTTCAAATTCAGGGTTTAGGATCAACGTTAGGGTTTAGGGTCTAAATTAGGGTTAGAATTAGGTTTTTGGGTCTAAATTAGGGTTTTGGATCAACGTTAGGGTTTATGGTCAAAATTAGGGTTTAGGCTTTGAATTAGGGTTTTGGGTTAAAATAGGGTTTGTGTCTAAATTAGGGTTTTGGGTCAGAATTGGTGTTTTGGGTCAAAATTAGGGCTGCGGGTTATAATTTAGGCTTTGGGTCAAAATTAGGGTTTAGGGTTTGAATTAGGGTTTCGGGTCAAAATTCGGGTTTTGGGTCAAAATTAGGGTTCTGGGTCAACATTAGGGTTTTGGATTAAATTTAGGGTTTAGGGTCAAAATTTAGGGTTTTGGATTAGAATTAGTGTCTGGGTTTAGGGTTTACGGTTAAAAAAAAAGGATTTTAGGACAATAATAGGGTGAGAATTGGTTCAAATTCAGGTTTAGGATCAA
>CM061066.1:9295691-9322134 GCA_030762895.1 Sophora flavescens
TTTTGTTCCAAAACCCTTTTTTACCTCAAAACCCAAATTCAAACCCTAAACCCGAGACACTAATTCCTAAATTTCCAAAACCCGAAATTTTGACCCTAAACCCTAATTTGACCCAAACCTAATTTAATCCAAAACCCTAATGTTGACCCAAAACCCTAATTTTGACCCAAACCCGAATTTTGACCCAAAACCCAAATTAAAACCCAAAACCCTAATTTTGACCCAAAACCCAAAATTACTTTAACCCAAAACCCTATTTTTAACACAAAACCCTAATTCAAAGCCTAAATCCTAATTTTGACCCTAAACCCTAATTTTGATCCTAAACCCTAAATTTGAACCAAAACCCTAATTTAGACCCAAAAACCTAATTCTAACCCTAATTTAGACCCAAAACCCTAATTCTAACCCTATTTTTGTCCCAAAATCCTTTTTTTTAACTCAAAACCCAAATTCAAAACCTAAACCCAGACACTAATTCTAATCCAAAACCCTAAATTTTGACCCTTAACCCTAAATTTAATCCAAAACCCTAATGTTGACCCAAAACCCGAATTTTGACCCGAGACCCTAATTCTAACCCTAAACCCTAATTTTGACCCAAAGACAAAATTATAACCCGCAGCCCTAATTTTGACCCAAAAACACCAATTCTGACCCAAAACCCTAATTAGGAACAAAACCCTATTTTTAACCCAAAATCCTAATTCTAACCCTATTTTTGTCCCAAAACCCTAAATTTAACCCAGAACCCTAATTTTAGTCCAAAACCCTAATTTTGATCCTATACCCTAAAATTGAATCAAAACCCTAATTTAGACCCAAAACGCTAATTCTAACCCTATTTTTGTTTCAAAACCCTTTTTATAACTCAAAACCCAAATTCAAACCCTAAACCTAGACAATAATTCTAATCCAAAACCCTAAATTTTGACCCTAAACCCTAAATTTAATCCAAAACCCTAATGTTGACCCAGAACCCAAATTTTGACCCAAAACCCGAATTTTGACCCTAAATCCTTATTTTGAACCAAACCAAAATTTTGACCCAAAACCCAAATTACAACCCGTAGCCCCAATTTTGACCCTCAACCCTAACGTTGATCCTAAACCCTGAATTTGAACCAAAACCCTAATTCTAACCCTATTTTTGTCCCAAAACCCTAAATTTAACCCAGAACCCTAATTTTAATCCAAAACCATAAATTTTGACCCTAAACCCGAATTTTGACCCAGAACCCTATTCAAACCAAAAACCCTAATTTCAACCCAAAACCGAAATTGTGATCCAAAACCCAAATTATAACCCAAAGCCCTAATTTGGACCGAAAACCCTAATTCTGACCCAAAACCCTAATTTAGACCCAAAACCCTATTTTTAACACAAAACCCTAATTCAAAGCCTAAATCCTAATTTTGACCCTAAACCCAAATTTTGATCCTAAACCCTAAATTTGAACCAAAACCCTAATTTAGACCCAAAAACCTAATTCTTATCCTAATTTAGACCCAAAACCCTAATTCTAACCCTATTTTTGTCCCAAAATCCTTTTTTTTAACTCAAAACCAAATTCAAAACCTAACCCCAGACACTATTTCTAATCCAAAACCCTATATTTTGACACTAAACCGTAAATTTAGTCCAAAACCCTAATGTTGACCCAGAACCCGAATTTTGACCAAAAACCCGTATTTTGACCCGAGACCCTAATTCAAACCCTAAACCCTAATTTTGACCCATTGCCTAAATTATAACCCGCAGCCCTAATTTTGACCCAAAACACCAATTCTGACCCAAAACCCTAATTTAGACACAAAACCCTATTTTTAACCCAAAACCCTAATTCAAAGCCTAAACCCTAATTTTGACCCTAAACCCTAACGTTGATCCTAAACCCTGAATTTGAACCAAAACCCTAATTCTAACCCTATTTTTGTCCCAAAACCCTAAATTTAACCCGGAACTCTAATTTTAGTCCAAAACCCTAATTTTGATCCTAAACCCTAAAATTGAACAAAAACCCTAATTTAGACCCAAAACGCTAATTCTAACGCTATTTTTGTTCCAAAACCCTTTTTTTAACTCAAAACACATATTCAAACCCTAAACCCAGACACTAATTCTAATCCAAAACCCTAAAATTTGACCCTAAACCCTAAATTTAGTCCAAAACCCTAATGTTGACCCAGAACCCTAATTTTGACCAAAAACCCGAATTTTGACCCGAGACCCTAACTCAAACCCTAAACCCTAATTTTGACCCAATGCCTAAATTATAACCCGCAGCCCTAATTTTGACCCAAAACACCAATTCTGACCCAAAACCCTAATTTAGACACGAAACCCTATTTTTAACCCAAAACCCTAATTCAAAGCCTAAACCCTAATTTTGACCCTAAACCCTAACGGTGATCCTAAACCCTGAATTTGAACCAAAACCCTAATTCTAACCCTATTTTTGTCCCAAAACCCTAAATTTAACCCAGAACCCTAATTTTAGTCCAAAACCCTAATTTTGATCCTAAACAATAAAATTGAACCAAAACCCTAATTTAGACCCAAAACGCTAATTCTAACCCTATTTTTGTCCCAAAACCCTTTTTTTAACTCAAAACACATTCAAACCCTAAACCCAGACACTAATTCTAATCCAAAACCCTAAATTTTGACCCTAAACCCTAAATTTTGACCCTAAACCCTAATGTTGACCCAGAACCCTAATTTACACCCAAAACCCGAATTTTGACCCGAAACCCTAATTCAAACCCTAAACCCAAATTTTGGCCCAAAACCGAAATTTTGACCCAAAACCCAAATTATAACCCGTAGCCCATATTTTGACCCTAAACCCTAACGTTGATCCTAATCCATGAATTTGAACCAAAACCCTAATTCTAACCCTATTTTTGTCCCAAAACCCTAAATTTAACCCAGAACCCTAATTATAATCCAAAACCCTAAATTTTGACCCTAAACCCGAATATTGACCCAGAACCCTAATTCAAACCAAAAACCCTAATTTTAACCCAAAACCGAAATTGTGACCCAAAACCCAAATTATAACCCAAAGCCCTAATTTGGACCCAAAACCCTAATTTAGACCCAAAACCCTATTTTTAACACAAAACCCTAATTCAAAGACTAATTTGAACAAAAACCCTAATTTAGACCAAAAAACCTAATTCTAACCCTAATTTAGACCCAAAACCCTAATTCTAACCCTATTTTTGTCCCAAAATCCTTTTTTTATAATCAAAACCCAAATTCAAACCCTAAACCCAGACACTATTTCTAATCCAAAACCCTAAATTTTGACACTAAACCGTAAATTTAGTCCAAGACCCTAATGTTGACCCAGAACCCTAATTTTGACCAAAAACCCGAATTTTGACCCGAGACCCTAATTCAAACCCTAAACCCTAATTTTGACCCAATGCCTAAATTATAACCCGCAGCCCTAATTTTTACCCAAAACACCAATTCTGACCCAAAACCCTAATTTAGACACAAAACCCTATTTTTAACCCAAAACCCTAATTCAAAGCCTAAACCCTAATTTTGACCCTAAACCCTAACGTTGATCCTAAACCCTGAATTTGAACCAAAACCCTAATTCTAACCCTATTTTTGTCCCAAAACCCTAAATTTAACCCAGAACCCTAATTTTAGTCCAAAACCCTAATTTTGATCCTAAACCCTAAAATTGAACCAAAACCCTAATTTAGACCCAAAACGCTAATTCTGACCCTATTTTTGTTCCAAAACCCTTTTTTTAACTAAAAACACATATTCAAACCCTAATCCCAGACACGAATTCTAATCCAAAACCCTAAATTTTGACCCTAAACCCTAAATTTTGACCCTAAACCCTAATGTTGACCCAGAACCCTAATTTACACCCGAAACCCGAATTTTGACCCGACACCCTAATTCAAACCCTAAACCCGAATTTTGGCCCAAAACCGAAATTTTGACCCAAAACCCAAATTATAAACCAAAGCCCTAATTTTGACCCAAAACCCTAATTACGACCCCAAAACCCTAATTTAGACCCAAAACACTATTTTTAACACAAAACCCTAATTCAAAGCCTAAATCCTAATTTTGACCCTAAACCCTAATTTTGATCCTAAACCCTAAATTTGAACCAAAACCCTAATTTAGACCCAAAAACCTAATTCTAACCCTAATTTAGACCCAAAACCCTAATTCTAACCCTATTTTTGTCCCAAAATCCTTTTTTTAACTCAAAACCCAAATTCAAACCCTAAACCCAGACACTAATTCTAATCCAAAACCCTAAATTTTGGCCATAAACCGTAAATTTAATCCAAAAATCTATTGTTGACCCAACCCTAATTTTGGCCAAAACCCGAATTTTGACCCGAGACCCTAATTCAAACCCTAAACCCTAATTTTGACCCAAAGCCTAAATTTTAACCCATAACCCTAATTTTGACCCAAAAACACCAATTCTGACCCAAAACTCTAATTAGGAACAAAACCCTATTTTTAACCCAAAATCCTAATTCTAACCCTATTTTTGTCCCAAAACCCTAAATTTAACCCAGAACCCTAATTTTAGTCCAAAACCCTAATTTTGATCCTATACCCTAAAATTGAATCAAAACCCTAATTTAGACCCAAAACGCTAATTCTAACCCTATTTTTGTTTCAAAACCCTTTTTATAACTCAAACCCCAAATTCAAACCCTAAACCTAGACAATAATTCTAATCCAAAACCCTAAATTTTGACCCTAAACCCTAAATTTAATCCAAAACCCTAATGTTGACCCAGAACCCAAATTTTGACCCAAAACCCGAATTTTGACCCTAAATCCTTATTTTGACCCAAAACCGAAATTTTGACCCAAAACCCAAATTACAACCCGTAGCCCCAATTTTGACCCTCAACCCTAACGTTGATCCTAAACCCTGAATTTGAACCAAAACCCTAATTCTAACCCTATTTTTGTCCCAAAACCCTAAATTTAACCCAGAACCCTAATTTTAATCCAAAACCATAAATTTTGACCCTAAACCCGAATTTTGACCCAGAACCCTATTCAAACCAAAAACCCTAATTTCAACCCAAAACCGAAATTGTGATCCAAAACCCAAATTATAACCCAAAGCCCTAATTTGGACCGAAAACCCTAATTCTGACCCAAAACCCTAATTTAGACCCAAAACCCTATTTTTAACACAAAACCCTAATTCAAAGCCTAAATCCTAATTTTGACCCTAAACCCAAATTTTGATCCTAAACCCTAAATTTGAACCAAAACCCTAATTTAGACCCAAAAACCTAATTCTTATCCTAATTTAGACCCAAAACCCTATTTCTAACCCTATTTTTGTCCCAAAATCCTTTTTTTTAACTCAACCAAATTCAAAACCTAACCCCAGACACTATTTCTAATCCAAAACCCTATATTTTGACACTAAACCGTAAATTTAGTCCAAAACCCTAATGTTGACCCAGAACCCGAATTTTGACCAAAAACCCGAATTTTGACCCGAGACCCTAATTCAAACCCTAAACCCTAATTTTGACCCAATGCCTAAATTATAACCCGCAGCCCTAATTTTGACCCAAAACACCAATTCTGACCCAAAACCCTAATTTAGACACAAAACCCTATTTTTAACCCAAAACCCTAATTCAAAGCCTAAACCCTAATTTTGACCCTAAACCCTAACGTTGATCCTAAACCCTGAATTTGAACCAAAACCCTAATTCTAACCCTATTTTTGTCCCAAAACCCTAAATTTAACCCAGAACCCTAATTTTAGTCCAAAACCCTAATTTTGATCCTAAACCCTAAAATTGAACCAAAACGCTAATTCTAACGCTATTTTTGTTCCAAAACCCTTTTTTTAACTCAAAACACATATTCAAACCCTAAACCCAGACACTAATTCTAATCCAAAACCCTAAAATTTGACCCTAAACCCTAAATTTAGTCCAAAACCCTAATGTTGACCCAGAACCCTAATTTTGACCAAAAACCCGAATTTTGACCCGAGACCCTAACTCAAACCCTAAACCCTAATTTTGACCCAATGCCTAAATTATAACCCGCAGCCCTAATTTTGACCCAAAACACCAATTCTGACCCAAAACCCTAATTTAGACACGAAACCCTATTTTTAACCCAAAACCCTAATTCAAAGCCTAAACCCTAATTTTGACCCTAAACCCTAACGGTGATCCTAAACCCTGAATTTGAACCAAAACCCTAATTCTAACCCTATTTTTGTCCCAAAACCCTAAATGTAACCTAAACCTAATTTTAGTCCAAAACCCTAATTTTGATCCTAAACAATAAAATTGAACCAAAACCCTAATTTAGACCCAAAACGCTAATTCTAACCCTATTTTTGTCCCAAAACCCTTTTTTTAACTCAAAACACATTCAAACCCTAAACCCAGACACTAATTCTAATCCAAAACCCTAAATTTTGACCCTAAACCCTAAATTTTGACCCTAAACCCTAATGTTGACCCAGAAACCTAATTTACACCCAAAACCCGAATTTTGACCCGAAACCCTAATTCAAACCCTAAACCCAAATTTTGGCCCAAAACCGAAATTTTGACCCAAAACCCAAATTATAACCCGTAGCCCATATTTTGACCCTAAACCCTAACGTTGATCCTAATCCATGAATTTGAACCAAAACCCTAATTCTAACCCTATTTTTGTCCCAAAACCCTAAATTTAACCCAGAACCCTAATTATAATCCAAAACCCTAAATTTTGACCCTAAACCCGAATATTGACCCAGAACCCTAATTCAAACCAACAACCCTAATTTTAACCCAAAACCGAAATTGTGACCCAAAACCCAAATTATAACCCAAAGCCCTAATTTGGACCCAAAACCCTAATTTAGACCCAAAACCCTATTTTTAACACAAAACCCTAATTCAAAGACTAATTTGAACAAAAACCCTAATTTAGACCAAAAAACCTAATTCTAACCCTAATTTAGACCCAAAACCCTAATTCTAACCCTATTTTTGTCCCAAAATCCTTTTTTTATAATCAAAACCCAAATTCAAACCCTAAACCCAGACACTATTTCTAATCCAAAACCCTAAATTTTGACACTAAACCGTAAATTTAGTCCAAGACCCTAATGTTGACCCAGAACCCTAATTTTGACCAAAAACCCGAATTTTGACCCGAGACCCTAATTCAAACCCTAAACCCTAATTTTGACCCAATGCCTAAATTATAACCCGCAGCCCTAATTTTTACCCAAAACACCAATTCTGACCCAAAACCCTAATTTAGACACAAAACCCTATTTTTAACCCAAAACCCTAATTCAAAGCCTAAACCCTAATTTTGACCCTAAACCCTAACGTTGATCCTAAACCCTGAATTTGAACCAAAACCCTAATTCTAACCCTATTTTTGTCCCAAAACCCTAAATTTAAACCAGAACCCTAATTTTAGTCCAAAATCCTAATTTTGATCCTAAACCCTAAAATTGAACCAAAACCCTAATTTAGACCCAAAACGCTAATTCTCACCCTATTTTTGTTCCAAAACCCTTTTTTTATCTCAAAACACATATTCAAACCCTAAACCCAGACACTAATTCTAATCCAAAACCCTAAATTTTGACCCTAAACCCTAAATTTTGACCCTAAACCCTAATGTTGACCCAGAACCCTAATTTACACCCGAAACCCGAATTTTGACCCGACACCCTAATTCAAACCCTAAACCCGAATTTTGGCCCAAAACCGAAATTTTGACCCAAAACCCAAATTATAAACCAAAGCCCTAATTTTGACCCAAAACCCTAATTACGACCCCAAAACCCTAATTTAGACCCAAAACACTATTTTTAACACAAAACCCTAATTCAAAGCCTAAATCCTAATTTTGACCCTAAACCCTAATTTTGATCCTAAACCCTAAATTTGAACCAAAACCCTAATTTAGACCCAAAAACCTAATTCTAACCCTAATTTAGACCCAAAACCCTAATTCTAACCCTATTTTTGTCCCAAAATCCTTTTTTTTTAACTCAAAACCCAAATTCAAACCCTAAACCCAGACACTAATTCTAATCCAAAACCCTAAATTTTGGCCATAAACCGTAAATTTAATCCAAAACTCTATTGTTGACCCAGAACCCTAATTTTGGCCCAAAACCCGAATTTTGACCCGAGACCCTAATTCAAACCCTAAACCCTAATTTTGACCCAAAGCCTAAATTTTAACCCGCAGCCCTAATTTTGACCCAAAAACACCAATTCTGACCCAAAACCCTAATTAGGAACAAAACCCTATTTTTAACCCAAAATCCTAATTCTAACCCTATTTTTGTCCCAAAACCCTAAATTTAACCCAGAACCCTAATTTTAGTCCAAAACCCTAATTTTGATCCTATACCCTAAAATTGAATCAAAACCCTAATTTAGACCCAAAACGCTAATTCTAACCCTATTTTTGTTTCAAAACCCTTTTTATAACTCAAAACCCAAATTCAAACCCTAAACCTAGACAATAATTCTAATCCAAAACCCTAAATTTTGACCCTAAACCCTAAATTTAATCCAAAACCCTAATGTTGACCCAAAACCCAAATTTTGACCCAAAACCCGAATTTTGACCCTAAATCCTTATTTTGACCCAAAACCGAAATTTTGACCCAAAACCCAAATTACAACCCGTAGCCCCAATTTTGACCCTCAACCCTAACGTTGATCCTAAACCCTGAATTTGAACCAAAACCCTAATTCTAACCCTATTTTTGTCCCAAAACCCTAAATTTAACCCAACCCTAATTTTAATCCAAAACCATAAATTTTGACCCTAAACCCGAATTTTGACCCAAACCCTATTCAAACCAAAAACCCTAATTTCAACCCAAAACCAAATTGTGATCCAAAACCCAAATTATAACCCAAAGCCCTAATTTGGACCGAAAACCCTAATTCTGACCCAAAACCCTAATTTAGACCCAAAACCCTATTTTTAACACAAAACCCTAATTCAAAGCCTAAATCCTAATTTTGACCCTAAACCCAAATTTTGATCCTAAACCCTAAATTTGAACCAAAACCCTAATTTAGACCCAAAAACCTAATTCTTATCCTAATTTAGACCCAAAACCCTATTTCTAACCCTATTTTTGTCCCAAAATCCTTTTTTTAACTCAAAACCAAATTCAAAACCTAACCCCAGACACTATTTCTAATCCAAAACCCTATATTTTGACACTAAACCGTAAATTTAGTCCAAAACCCTAATGTTGACCCAGAACCCGAATTTTGACCAAAAACCCGAATTTTGACCCGAGACCCTAATTCAAACCCTAAACCCTAATTTTGACCCAATGCCTAAATTATAACCCGCAGCCCTAATTTTGACCCAAAACACCAATTCTGACCCAAAACCCTAATTTAGACACAAAACCCTATTTTTAACCCAAAACCCTAATTCAAAGCCTAAACCCTAATTTTGACCCTAAACCCTAACGTTGATCCTAAACCCTGAATTTGAACCAAAACCCTAATTCTAACCCTATTTTTGTCCCAAAACCCTAAATTTAACCCAGAACCCTAATTTTAGTCCAAAACCCTAATTTTGATCCTAAACCCTAAAATTGAACAAAAACCCTAATTTAGACCCAAAACGCTAATTCTAACGCTATTTTTGTTCCAAAACCCTTTTTTTAACTCAAAACACATATTCAAACCCTAAACCCAGACACTAATTCTAATCCAAAACCCTAAAATTTGACCCTAAACCCTAAATTTAGTCCAAAACCCTAATGTTGACCCAGAACCCTAATTTTGACCAAAAACCCGAATTTTGACCCGAGACCCTAACTCAAACCCTAAACCCTAATTTTGACCCAATGCCTAAATTATAACCCATACCCTAATTTTGACCCAAAACACCAATTCTGACCCAAAACCCTAATTTAGACACGAAACCCTATTTTTAACCCAAAACCCTAATTCAAAGCCTAAACCCTAATTTTGACCCTAAACCCTAACGGTGATCCTAAACCCTGAATTTGAACCAAAACCCTAATTCTAACCCTATTTTTGTCCCAAAACCCTAAATTTAACCCAGAACCCTAATTTTAGTCCAAAACCCTAATTTTGATCCTAAACAATAAAATTGAACCAAAACCCTAATTTAGACCCAAAACGCTAATTCTAACCCTATTTTTGTCCCAAAACCCTTTTTTTAACTCAAAACACATTCAAACCCTAAACCCAGACACTAATTCTAATCCAAAACCCTAAATTTTGACCCTAAACCCTAAATTTTGACCCTAAACCCTAATGTTGACCCAGAACCCTAATTTACACCCAAAACCCGAATTTTGACCCGAAACCCTAATTCAAACCCTAAACCCAAATTTTGGCCCAAAACCGAAATTTTGACCCAAAACCCAAATTATAACCCGTAGCCCATATTTTGACCCTAAACCCTAACGTTGATCCTAATCCATGAATTTGAACCAAAACCCTAATTCTAACCCTATTTTTGTCCCAAAACCCTAAATTTAACCCAGAACCCTAATTATAATCCAAAACCCTAAATTTTGACCCTAAACCCGAATATTGACCCAGAACCCTAATTCAAACCAAAAACCCTAATTTTAACCCAAAACCCTAATTTAGACCCAAAACCCTATTTTTAACACAAAACCCTAATTCAAAGACTAATTTGAACAAAAACACTAATTTAGACCAAAAAACCTAATTCTAACCCTAATTTAGACCCAAAACCCTAATTCTAACCCTATTTTTGTCCCAAAATCCTTTTTTTTATAATCAAAACCCAAATTCAAACCCTAAACCCAGACACTATTTCTAATCCAAAACCCTAAATTTTGACACTAAACCGTAAATTTAGTCCAAGACCTAATGTTGACCCAAACCCTAATTTTGACCAAACAATTTTGACCGACCTAATTCAAACCCTAAACCCTAATTTTGACCCAATGCCTAAATTATAACCCACCCTAATTTTTACCCAAAACACCAATTCTGACCCAAAACCCTAATTTAGACACAAAACCCTATTTTTAACCCAAAACCCTAATTCAAAGCCTAAACCCTAATTTTGACCCTAAACCCTAACGTTGATCCTAAACCCTGAATTTGAACCAAAACCCTAATTCTAACCCTATTTTTGTCCCAAAACCCTAAATTTAAACCAGAACCCTAATTTTAGTCCAAAATCCTAATTTTGATCCTAAACCCTAAAATTGAACCAAAACCCTAATTTAGACCCAAAACGCTAATTCTCACCCTATTTTTGTTCCAAAACCCTTTTTTTAACTCAAAACACATATTCAAACCCTAAACCCAGACACTAATTCTAATCCAAAACCCTAAATTTTGACCCTAAACCCTAAATTTTGACCCTAAACCCTAATGTTGACCCAGAACCCTAATTTACACCCGAAACCCGAATTTTGACCCGACACCCTAATTCAAACCCTAAACCCGAATTTTGGCCCAAAACCGAAATTTTGACCCAAAACCCAAATTATAAACCAAAGCCCTAATTTTGACCCAAAACCCTAATTACGACCCCAAAACCCTAATTTAGACCCAAAACACTATTTTTAACACAAAACCCTAATTCAAAGCCTAAATCCTAATTTTGACCCTAAACCCTAATTTTGATCCTAAACCCTAAATTTGAACCAAAACCCTAATTTAGACCGAAAAACCTAATTCTAACCCTAATTTAGACCCAAAACCCTAATTCTAACCCTATTTTTGTCCCAAAATCCTTTTTTTTTTAACTCAAAACCCAAATTCAAACCCTAAACCCAGACACTAATTCTAATCCAAAACCCTAAATTTTGGCCATAAACCGTAAATTTAATCCAAAACTCTATTGTTGACCCAGAACCCTAATTTTGACCCAAAACCCGAATTTTGACCCGAGACCCTAATTCAAACCCTAAACCCTAATTTTGACCCAAAGCCTAAATTTTAACCCGCAGCCCTAATTTTGACCCAAAAACACCAATTCTGACCCAAAACCCTAATTAGGAACAAAACCCTATTTTTAACCCAAAATCCTAATTCTAACCCTATTTTTGTCCCAAAACCCTAAATTTAACCCAGAACCCTAATTTTAGTCCAAAACCCTAATTTTGATCCTATACCCTAAAATTGAATCAAAACCCTAATTTAGACCCAAAACGCTAATTCTAACCCTATTTTTGTTTCAAAACCCTTTTTATAACTCAAACCCCAAATTCAAACCCTAAACCTAGACAATAATTCTAATCCAAAACCCTAAATTTTGACCCTAAACCCTAAATTTAATCCAAAACCCTAATGTTGACCCAGAACCCAAATTTTGACCCAAAACCCGAATTTTGACCCTAAATCCTTATTTTGACCCAAAACCAAATTTTGACCCAAAACCCAAATTACAACCCGTAGCCCCAATTTTGACCCTCAACCCTAACGTTGATCCTAAACCCTGAATTTGAACCAAAACCCTAATTCTAACCCTATTTTTGTCCCAAAACCCTAAATTTAACCCAGAACCCTAATTTTAATCCAAAACCATAAATTTTGACCCTAAACCCAATTTTGACCCAACCCTATTCAAACCAAAAACCCTAATTTCAACCCAAAACCAATGATCCAAAACCCAAATTATAACCCAAAGCCCTAATTTGGACCGAAACCCTAATTTAACCCAAAACCCTAATTTAGACACAAAACCCCATTTTTAACACAAAACCCTAATTCAAAGCCTAAATCCTAATTTTGACCCTAAACCCAAATTTTGATCCTAAACCCTAAATTTGAACCAAAACCCTAATTTAGACCCAAAAACCTAATTCTTATCCTAATTTAGACCCAAAACCCTATTTCTAACCCTATTTTTGTCCCAAAATCCTTTTTTTTAACTCAACCAAATTCAAAACCTAACCCCAGACACTATTTCTAATCCAAAACCCTATATTTTGACACTAAACCGTAAATTTAGTCCAAAACCCTAATGTTGACCCGAAACCCAATTTTGACCAAAACCCGTAATTTTGACCCGAGACCCTAATTCAAACCCTAAACCCTAATTTTGACCCAATGCCTAAATTATAACCCATACCCTAATTTTGACCCAAAACCCTAATTCTGACCCAAAACCCTAATTTAGACACAAAACCCTATTTTTAACCCAAAACCCTAATTCAAAGCCTAAACCCTAATTTTGACCCTAAACCCTAACGTTGATCCTAAACCCTGAATTTGAACCAAAACCCTAATTCTAACCCTATTTTTGTCCCAAAACCCTAAATTTAACCCGGAACTCTAATTTTAGTCCAAAACCCTAATTTTGATCCTAAACCCTAAAATTGAACAAAAACCCTAATTTAGACCCAAAACGCTAATTCTAACGCTATTTTTGTTCCAAAACCCTTTTTTTAACTCAAAACACATATTCAAACCCTAAACCCAGACACTAATTCTAATCCAAAACCCTAAAATTTGACCCTAAACCCTAAATTTAGTCCAAAACCCTAATGTTGACCCAGAACCCTAATTTTGACCAAAAACCCGAATTTTGACCCGAGACCCTAACTCAAACCCTAAACCCTAATTTTGACCCAATGCCTAAATTATAACCCGCAGCCCTAATTTTGACCCAAAACACCAATTCTGACCCAAAACCCTAATTTAGACACGAAACCCTATTTTTAACCCAAAACCCTAATTCAAAGCCTAAACCCTAATTTTGACCCTAAACCCTAACTGATCCTAAACCCCTAATTTGAACCAAAACCCTAATTCTAACCCTATTTTTGTCCCAAAACCCTAAATTTAACCCATCACCCTAATTTTAGTCCAAAACCCTAATTTTGATCCTAAACAATAAAATTGAACCAAAACCCTAATTTAGACCCAAAACGCTAATTCTAACCCTATTTTTGTCCCAAAACCCTTTTTTTAACTCAAAACACATTCAAACCCTAAACCCAGACACTAATTCTAATCCAAAACCCTAAATTTTGACCCTAAAACCTAAATATTGACCCTAAACCCTAATGTTGACCCAAACCCTAATTTACACCCAAAACCCAATTTTGACCAAAACCTAATTCAAACCCTAAACCCAAATTTTGACCCAAAACAATTTTGACCCAAAACCCAAATTATAACCCTAGCCCATATTTTGACCCTAAACCCTAACGTTGATACTAATCCATGTTTTTGTACAAAAACCCTAATTCTAACCCTATTTTTGTCCCAAAACACTAAATTTAACCTAACCCTAATTATAATCCAAAACCCTAAATTTTGACCCTAAACCGAATATTGACCCGAACCCTAATTCAAACCAAAACCCTAATTTTAACCCAAAAAATACAAACCCAAATATAACAAACTAATTTGACCCAAAACCCTAATTTAGACCCAAAACCCTATTTTTAACACAAAACCCTAATTCAAAGACTAATTTGAACAAAAACCCTAATTTAGACCAAAAACCTAATTCTAACCCTAATTTAGACCCAAAACCCTAATTCTAACCC
Source organism: Sophora flavescens (assembly GCA_030762895.1). Lineage (NCBI taxonomy): Eukaryota > Viridiplantae > Streptophyta > Magnoliopsida > Fabales > Fabaceae > Sophora > Sophora flavescens. Next base: position 9,310,250 of record CM061066.1, read on the forward strand.
TATTTTTGTCCCAAAATCCTTTTTATAATCAAAACCCAAATTCAAACCCTAAACCCAGACACTATTTCTAATCCAAAACCCTAAATTTTGACACTAAACCGTAAATTTAGTCCAAGACCTAATTTTCAAACTTTTGACCGAGACCCTAATTCAAACCCTAAACCCTAATTTTGACCCAATGCCTAAATTATAACCCGCCCTAATTTTACCCAAAACACCATTCACCCAAACCTAATTTAGACACAAACCCTATTTTTAACCCAAACCCTAATTCAAAGCCTAAACCCTAATTTTGACCCTAAACCCTAACGTTGATCCTAAACCCCGAATTTGAACCAAAACCCTAATTCTAACCCTATTTTTGTCCCAAAACCCTAAATTTAAACCGAAACCTAATTTTAGTCCAAAACCCTAATTTTGATCCTAAACAATAAAATTGAACCAAAACCCTAATTTAGACCCAAAACGCTAATTCTCACCCTATTTTTGTTCCAAAACCCTTTTTTTAACTCAAAACACATATTCAAACCCTAAACCCAGACACTAATTCTAATCCAAAACCCTAAATTTTGACCCTAAACCCTAAATTTTGACCCTAAACCCTAATGTTGACCCAGAACCCTAATTTACACCCGAAACCCGAATTTTGACCCGACACCCTAATTCAAACCCTAAACCCGAATTTTGGCCCAAAACCGAAAATTTGACCCAAAACCCAAATTATAAACCAAAGCCCTAATTTTGACCCAAAACCCTAATTACGACCCCAAAACCCTAATTTAGACCCAAAACACTATTTTTAACACAAAACCCTAATTCAAAGCCTAAATCCTAATTTTGACCCTAAACCCTAATTTTGATCCTAAACCCTAAATTTGAACCAAAACCCTAATTTAGACCCAAAAAACCTAATTCTAACCCTAATTTAGACCCAAATCCATATTTCTTAACATTTTTTTGTTCCAAAATGCTTTTTTTTTCTCTCAAAACACAAATTCAAAACCTAAACCCAGACACTAATTCTAATCCAAAACCCTAAATTTTGGCCATAAACCGTAAATTTAATCCAAAACTCTATTGTTGACCCAACCCCTAATTTTGACCCAAAACCCGAATTTTGACCCGAGACCCTAATTCAAACCCTAAACCCTAATTTTGACCCAAAGCCTAAATTTTAACACGCACCCTAATTTTGACCCAAAAACCGAATTTCTGACCCAAAACCCTAATTAGGAACAAAACCCTATTTTTAACCCAAAATCCTAATTCTAACCCTATTTTTGTCCCAAAACCCAAAATTTAACCCAACCTAATTTTAGTCCAAAACCCTAATTTTGATCCTAAACCCTAAAATTGAACCAAAACCCTAATTTAGACCCAAAACGCTAATTCTAACCCTATTTTTGTTCCAAACCCTTTTTTTAACTCAAACCCCAAATTCAAAACCTAAACCCAGACACTAATTCTAATCCAAAACCCTAAATTTTGGCCATAAACCCTAAATTTAATCCAACACCCTAATGTTGACCTAAACCCAAATTTTGACCCAAAACCCGAATTTTGACCCTAAATCCTAATTTTGACCCAAAACCAAATTTTGACCCAAAACCCAAATTATAACCGTAGCCCCAATTTTGACCCTAAACCCTAACGTTGATCCTAAACCCTAATTTGAACCAAAAACCTCAATCTAAACCTATTATTGTCCCAAAACCCTAAATTTAACCCAAACCCCTAATTTTAATCCAAAACCTAAATTTTGACCCTAAACCCGAATTTTGACCTAAACCCTATTCAAACCAAAAACCCTAATTTTAACCCAAAACCAATTTGTCCAAACCCAAATTATAACCCAAAGCCCTAATTTGACCAAAACCCTAATTTACCCAAAACCTAATTTAGACCCAAAACCCTATTTTTAACACAAAACCCTAATTCAAAGCCTAAATCCTAATTTGACCAAACCCAAATTTGATCCTAAACCCTAATTTGAACCAAAACCCTAATTTAGACCCAAAACCTAATTTTCCTAATTTTGACCCAAAACCCTATTTCTAACCCTATTTTTGTCCCAAAATCCTTTTTTAACTCAAAACCAAATTCAAAACCTAAACCCGACACTATTTCTAATCCAAAACCCTAATTTTGACACTAAACCCTAAATTTAGTCAAAACCCTAATGTTGACCCAAAACCCGAATTTTGACCAAAACCCGAATTTTGACCTAAGACCCTAATTCAAACCCTAAACCTAATTTTGACCCAACCTAAATTATAACCCAACCCTAATTTTGACCCAAAACACCAATTCTAATCCCAAAACCCTAATTTTGACACAAAACCCTAATTTTAACCCAAAACCCTAATTAAAAGCCTAAACCCTAATTTTGACCCTAAACCCTAACTTGATCCTAAACCCTAATTTGAACCAAAACCCTAATTTAATATGTCCCAAAACCCTAAATTTAACCCAAACTCTAATTTTAGTCCAAAACCCTAATTTTGATCCTAAACCCTAAATTGAACCAAAACCTAATTTAGACCCAAAACGCTAATTCTAACGCTATTTTTGTTCCAAAACCCTTTTAACTCAAAACATATTCAAACCCTAAACCCGACCTATTCTAATCCAAAACCCTAAATTTTGACCCTAAACCCTAAATTTAGTCCAAAACCTAATGTTGACCCAAAACCCTAATTTTGACCAAAACCCAATTTTGACCAGACCCTAATTCAAACCCTAAACCTAATTTGACCCAATGCCTAAATTATAACCCAAAGCCCTAATTTTGACCCAAAACACTAATTCGACCCAAAACCCTAATTTAGACCCAAAACCCTATTTTTAACCCAAAACCCTAATTCAATCCCTAAACCCTAATTTTGACCCTAAACCCTAATTGTGATCCTAAACCCTAAATTTGATCCAAAACCCTAATTCTAACCTATTCCCAAAACCCTAATTTAACCCACTAATTACAAACTAATTTGATCCTAAACTAATTGAACCAAACCTAATTTAGACCCAAAACCTAATTCTAACCCTATTTTTGTCCCAAAACCCTTTTTTAACTCAAAACACATTTCAAACCCTAAACCAGGACACTAATTCTAATCCAAAACCCTAAATTTTGACCCTAAACCCTAAATTTTATCCTAAACCCTAATGTTGACCCAAACCCTAATTTCCCAAAACCCAATTTTGACCCAAAACCCTAATTCAAACCCTAAACCCTAATTTTGACCCAAAACAATTTTGACCCAAAACCCAAATTATAACCCTAACCCATATTTTGACCCTAAACCCTAACGTTGATCCTAATCCATGAATTTGAACCAAAACCCTAATTCTAACCCTATTTTTGTCCCAAAACCCTAAATTTAACCCCGAACCCTAAGTCTAATCCAAAACCCTAAATTTTGACCCTAAACCCGAATATTGACCCAACCCTAATTCAAACCAAAACCCTAATTTTAACCCAAAACCAAAATTGTGACCCAAAACCCAACTTATAACCCAAAGCCCTAATTTGGACCCAAAACCCTAATTTAGACCCAAAACCCTATTTTTAACACAAAACCCTAATTCAAAGACTAATTTGAACAAAAACCCTAATTTAGACGCAAAAACCTTATTCTAACCCTAATTTAGACCCAAAACCCTAATTCTAACACTATTTTTGTAACAAAATCATTTTTTTAACTCAAAACCCAAATTCAAACCCTAAACCCAGACACTAATTCTAATCCAAAACCCTAAATTTTGACCCTAAACCGTAAATTTAATCCAAGACCCTAATGTTGACCCAAACCCTAATTTTGACCAAAACCCAATTTTGACCCGAGACCCTAATTCAAACCCTAAACCCTAATTTTGGCACAATGCCTAAATTATAACCCGCAGCCCTAATTTTGACCCAAAACACCAATTCTGACCCAAAACCCTAATTTAGACACAAAACCCTATTTTTAACCCAAAACCCTAATTCAAAGCCTAAACCCTAATTTTGACCCTAAACCCTAACGTTGATCCTAAACCCCAAATTTGAACCAAAACCCTAATTCTAACCCTATTTTTGTCCCAAAACCCTAAATTTAAACAACCCTAATTTTAGTCCAAAATCCTAATTTTGATCCTAAACCCTAAAATTGAACCAAAACCCTAATTTAGACCCAAAACGCTAATTCTCACCCTATTTTTGTTCCAAAACCCTTTTTTTAACTCAAAACACATATTCAAACCCTAAACCCAGACACTAATTCTAATCCAAAACCCTAAATTTTGACCCTAAACCCTAAATTTTGACCCTAAACCCTAATGTTGACCCAGAACCCTAATTTACACCCGAAACCCGAATTTTGACCCGACACCCTAATTCAAACCCTAAACCCAATTTTGCCCAAAACCGAAATTTTGACCCAAAACCCAAATTATAAACCAAAGCCCTAATTTTGACCCAAAACCCTAATTACGACCCCAAAACCCTAATTTAGACCCAAAACACTATTTTTAACACAAAACCCTAATTCAAAGCCTAAATCCTAATTTTGACCCTAAACCCTAATTTTGATCCTAAACCCTGAATTTGAACCAAAACCCTAATTTAGACCCAAAAACCTAACTCTAACCCTAATTTAGACCCAAAACCCTAATTATAACCCTATTTTTGTCCAAAAATCCTTTTTTTTTCACTCAAAACCCAAATTCAAAACCTAAACCCAGACACTAATTCTAATCCAAAACCCTAAATTTTGGCCATAAACCCTAAATTTAATCCAACACCCTAATGTTGACCCGGAACCCTAATTTTGAACCAAAACCCGAATTTTGACCGAGACCCTAATTCAAACCCTAAACCCTAATTTTGACCCAAAGCCTAAATAAATTTTAACCCAAACCATTTGACCCAAATAATTTTGACCCAAAACCCTATTTGTACCCAAAACCCTAATTAGGAACAAAACCCTATTTTTAACCCAAAATCCTAATTCTAACCCTATTTTTGTCCCAAAACCCTAATTTTAACCCTTTACTCCACAACCCTAATTTTAGTCCAAAACCCTAATTTTGATCCTAAACCCTAAAATTGAACCAAAACCCTAATTTAGACACAAAACCCTAATTCTAACCCTATTTTTGTTCCAAAACCCATTTTATAACTCAAAACCCAAATTCAAACCCTAAACCCAGACAATAATTCTAATCCAAAACCCTAAATTTTGACCTTAAACCCTAAATTTAATCCAAAACCGTAATGTTGACCCAGAACCCGAATTTTGACCCGAAACCCTAATTCAAACCCTAAACCCTAATTTTGACGCAAAACCGAAATTTTGACCCAAAACCCAAATTATAACCCGTAGCCCTAATTTTGACCCTAAACCCTAACGTTGATCCTAAACCCTGAATTTGAACCAAAACCCTAATTCTAACCCTATTTTTGTCCCAACCCCCTAAATTTAACCCAAAACCCTAATTTTAATCCAAAACCCTAAATTTTGACCCTAAACCTGAGTTTTGACCCAGAACCCTAATTCAAACCAAAAACCCTAATTTTAACCCAAAACCGAAATTTTGACCGAAAACCCAAATTATAACCCAAAGCCCTAATTTGACCCAAAACCCTAATTCAACCCAAAACCCTAATTTAGACCCAAAACCCTATTTTTAACACAAAACCCTAATTCAAACTAAATCCTAATTTTGACCCTAAACCCATTTGATCCTAAACCCAATTTAACCAAACCCTAATTTAGACCCAAAACCTAATTCTTATCCTAATTTAGACCCAAAACCCTAATTCTCACCCTATTTTTTTCCCAATATCCTTTTTTTAACTCAAAACCAAATTCAAAACCTAAACCCACACTAATTCTAATCCAAAACCCTATATTTTGACACTAAACCGTAAATTTAGTCCAAAACCTAATGTTGACCTAAACCCTAATTTTGACCCACAACCCGAATTTTGACCTGAAACCCTAATTCAAACCCTAAACCCTAATTTTGACCCAAAACCTAAATTATAACCCAGAGCCCTAATTTTGACCCAAAACACCAATTCCCCAAAACCCTAATTTAGACACAAAACCCTATTTTTAACCCAAAACCCTAATTCAAAGCCTAAACCCTAATTTTGACCCTAAACCCTAACTTGATCCTAAACCCTAATTTGAACCAAAACCCTAATTTAACCCTATTTTTGTCCCAAAACCCTAAATTTAACCCAAAACCCTAATTTTAGTCCAAAACCCTAATTTTGATCCTAAACCCTAAAATTGAACAAAAACCCTAATTTAGACCCAAAACCTAATTCTAACTATTTTTGTTCCAAAACCCTTTTTAACTCAAACCAAATTCAAACCCTAAACCTAATTTAATCCAAAACCCTAAATTTGACCCTAAACCCTAAATTTAATCCAAAACCCTAATGTTGACCCTAAACCCTAATTTTGACCAAAACCTAATTTTGACCAGACCCTAATTTTACCCTAAACCTTAATTTTGACCCAAAACCCAAATTTTGACCCAAAACCCTAATTTTGACCCAAAACCCTAATTTAGACACAAAACCCTATTTTTAACCCAAAACCCTAATTCAAAGCCTAAACCCTAATTTTGACCCTAAACCCTAACGTTGATCCTAAACCCGGAATTTCAACCAAAACCCTAATTCTAACCCTATTTTTGTCCGAAAACCCTAAATTTAACCCAAACCCTAATTTTATCAAAACCCTAATTTTGATCCTAAACAATAAATTGAACCAAAACCCTAATTTAGACCCAAAACCTAATTCTAACCTATTTTGTCCCAAAACCCTTTTTTTAACTCAAAACACATTCAAACCCTAAACCCAGACACTAATTCTAATCCAAAACCCTAAATTTTGACCCTAAACCCTAAATTTTGACCCTAAACCCTAATGTTGACCCAGAACCCTAATTTACACCCAAAACCCGAATTTTGACCCGAAACCCTAATTCAAACCCTAAACCCGAATATTGTCCGAAAACCCTAAATTTTGACCCAAAACCCAAATTATAACCCATCCTAGCCCATATTTTGACCCTAAACCCTAACGTTGATCCTAATCCATGAATTTGAACCAAAACCCTAATTCTAACCCTATTTTTGTCCCAAAACCCTAAATTTAACCCAGAACCCTAATTATAATCCAAAACCCTAAATTTTGACCCTAAACCCGAATATTGACCCAGAACCCTAATTCAAACCAAAAACCCTAATTTTAACCCAAAACCAAAATTGTGACCCAAAACCCAAATTATAACCCAAAGCCCTAATTTGGACCCAAAACCCTAATTTAGACCCAAAACCCTATTTTTAACACAAAACCCTAATTCAAAGACTAATTTGAACAAAAACCCTAATTTAGACCAAAAAACCTAATTCTAACCCTAATTTAGACCCAAAACCCTAATTCTAACCCTATTTTTGTCCCAAAATCCTTTTTTTTTTTAATCAAAACCCAAATTCAAACCCTAAACCCAGACACTATTTCTAATCCAAAACCCTAAATTTTGACACTAAACCGTAAATTTAGTCCAAGACCCTAATGTTGACCCAGAACCCTAATTTTGACCAAAAACCCGAATTTTGACCCGAGACCCTAATTCAAACCCTAAACCCTAATTTTGACCCAATGCCTAAATTATAACCCGCAGCCCTAATTTTGACCCAAAACACCAATTCTGACCCAAAACCCTAATTTAGACACAAAACCCTATTTTTAACCCAAAACCCTAATTCAAAGCCTAAACCCTAATTTTGACCCTAAACCCTAACGTTGATCCTAAACCCTGAATTTGAACCAAAACCCTAATTCTAACCCTATTTTTGTCCCAAAACCCTAAATTTAAACCAGAACCCTAATTTTAGTCCAAAATCCTAATTTTGATCCTAAACCCTAAAATTGAACCAAAACCCTAATTTAGACCCAAAACGCTAATTCTCACCCTATTTTTGTTCCAAAACCCTTTTTTTAACTCAAAACACATATTCAAACCCTAAACCCAGACACTAATTCTAATCCAAAACCCTAAATTTTGACCCTAAACCCTAAATTTTGACCCTAAACCCTAATGTTGACCCAGAACCCTAATTTACACCCGAAACCCGAATTTTGACCCGACACCCTAATTCAAACCCTAAACCCGAATTTTGGCCCAAAACCGAAATTTTGACCCAAAACCCAAATTATAAACCAAAGCCCTAATTTTGACCCAAAACCCTAATTACGACCCCAAAACCCTAATTTAGACCCAAAACACTATTTTTAACACAAAACCCTAATTCAAAGCCTAAATCCTAATTTTGACCCTAAACCCTAATTTTGATCCTAAACCCTAAATTTGAACCAAAACCCTAATTTAGACCCAAAAAACCTAATTCTAACCCTAATTTAGACCCAAAACCCTAATTCTAACCCTATTTTTGTCCCAAAATCCTTTTTTTTTAACTCAAAACCCAAATTCAAACCCTAAACCCAGACACTAATTCTAATCCAAAACCCTAAATTTTGGCCATAAACCGTAAATTTAATCCAAAACTCTATTGTTGACCCAGAACCCTAATTTTGGCCCAAAACCCGAATTTTGACCCGAGACCCTAATTCAAACCCTAAACCCTAATTTTGACCCAAAGCCTAAATTTTAACCCGCAGCCCTAATTTTGACCCAAAAACACCAATTGACAAACCCTAACCTAATTAGGAACAAAACCCTATTTTTAACCCAAAATCCTAATTCTAACCCTATTTTTGTCCCAAAACCCTAAATTTAACCCAGAACCCTAATTTTAGTCCAAAACCCTAATTTTGATCCTATACCCTAAAATTGAATCAAAACCCTAATTTAGACCCAAAACGCTAATTCTAACCCTATTTTTGTTCCAAAACCCTTTTTATAACTCAAAACCCAAATTCAAACCCTAAACCTAGACAATAATTCTAATCCAAAACCCTAAATTTTGACCCTAAACCCTAAATTTAATCCAAAACCCTAATGTTGACCCAGAACCCAAATTTTGACCCAAAACCCGAATTTTGACTCTAAATCCTTATTTTGACCCAAAACCGAAATTTTGACCCAAAACCCAAATTATAACCCGTAGCCCTAATTTTGACCCTAAACCCTAACGTTGATCCTAAACCTTGAATTTCAACCAAAACCCTAATTCTAACCCTATTTTTGTCCCAAAACCCTAAATTTAACCCAGAACCCTAATTTTAATCCAAAACCATAAATTTTGACCCTAAACCCGAATATTGACCCAGAACCCTAATTCAAACCAAAAACCCTAATTTTAACCCAAAACCGAAATTGTGACCCAAAACCCAAATTATAACCCAAAGCCCTAATTTGGACCCAAAACCCTAATTATGACCCCAAAACCCTAATTTAGACCCAAAACCCTATTTTTAACACAAAACCCTAATTCAAAGCCTAAATCCTAATTTTGACCCTAAACCCTAATTTTGATCCTAAACCCTAAATTTGAACCAAAACTCTAATTGAGACCCAAAAACCTAATTCTAATCCTAATTTAGACCCAAAACCCTAATTCTAACCCTATTTTTGTCCCAAAATCCTTTTTTTTAACTCAAAACCCAAATTCAAAACCTAAACCCAGACACTACTTCTAATCCAAAACCCTAAATTTTGACACTAAACCCTAAATTTAATCCAAAACCCTAATGTTGACCCAGAACCCGAATTTTGACCCAAAACCCGAATTTTGACCCGAGACCCTAATTTAAATCCTAAACCCTAATTTTGACCCAATGCCTAAATTATAACCCAAACCCAAATTTTGACCCAAAACCCTAATTTTGACCCAAAACCCTAATTTAGACACAAAACCCTATTTTTAACCCAAAACCCTAATTCAAAGCCTAAACCCTAATTTTGACCCTAAACCCTAACGTTGATCCTAAACCCTGAATTTGAACCAAAACCCTAATTCTAACCCTATTTTTGGACGAAAACCCTAAATTATAAACCAAATCCCTAATTTTAGTCCAAAACCCTAATTTTGATCCTAAACCCTAAAATTGAACAAAAACCCTAATTTAGACCCAAAACGCTAATTCTAACGCTATTTTTGTTCCAAAACCCTTTTTTTAACTCAAAACACATATTCAAACCCTAAACCCAGACACTAATTCTAATCCAAAACCCTAAAATTTGACCCTAAACCCTAAATTTAGTCCAAAACTCTAATGTTGACCCAGAACCCTAATTTTGACCAAAAACCCGAATTTTGTCCCGAGACCCTAAGTCAAACCCTAAACCCTAATTTTGACCCAAAGCCTAAATTATAACCCAAATCCCTAATTTTGACCCAAAACACCAATTCTGACCCAAAACCCTAATTTAGACACAAAACCCTATTTTTAACCCAAAACCCTAATTCAAAGCCTAAACCCTAATTTTGACCCTAAACCCTAACGTTGATCCTAAACCCTGAATTTGAACCAAAACCCTAATTCTAACCCTATTTTTGTCCCAAAACCTTAAATTTAACCCAGAACCCTAATTTTAGTCCAAAACCCTAATTTTGATCCTAAACAATAAAATTGAACCAAAACCCTAATTTAGACCCAAAACGCTAATTCTAACCCTATTTTTGTCCCAAAACCCTTTTTTTTAACTCAAAACACATATTCAAACCCTAAACCCAGACACTAATTCTAATCCAAAACCCTAAATTTTGACCCTAAACCCTAAATTTTGACCCTAAACCCTAATGTTGACCCAGAACCCTAATTTACACCCAAAACCCGAATTTTGACCCGAAACCCTAATTCAAACCCTAAACCCAAATTTTGGCCCAAAACCGAAATTTTGACCCAAAACCCAAATTATAACCCGTAGCCCATATTTTGACCCTAAACCCTAACGTTGATCCTAATCCATGAATTTGAACCAAAACCCTAATTCTAACCCTATTTTTGTCCCAAAACCCTAAATTTAACCCAGAACCCTAATTATAATCCAAAACCCTAAATTTTGACCCTAAACCCGAATATTGACCCAGAACCCTAATTCAAACCAAAAACCCTAATTTTAACCCAAAACCAAAATTGTGACCCAAAACCCAAATTATAACCCAAAGCCCTAATTTGGACCCAAAACCCTAATTTAGACCCAAAACCCTATTTTTAACACAAAACCCTAATTCAAAGACTAATTTGAACAAAAACCCTAATTTAGACCAAAAAACCTAATTCTAACCCTAATTTAGACCCAAAACCCTAATTCTAACCCTATTTTTGTCCCAAAATCCTTTTTTTATAATCAAAACCCAAATTCAAACCCTAAACCCAGACACTATTTCTAATCCAAAACCCTAAATTTTGACACTAAACCGTAAATTTAGTCCAAGACCCTAATGTTGACCCAGAACCCTAATTTTGACCAAAAACCCGAATTTTGTCCCGAGACCCTAAGTCAAACCCTAAACCCTAATTTTGACCCAAAGCCTAAATTATAACCCAAATCCCTAATTTTGACCCAAAACACCAATTCTGACCCAAAACCCTAATTTAGACACAAAACCCTATTTTTAACCCAAAACCCTAATTCAAAGCCTAAACCCAAATTTTGACCCTAAATCCTAACGTTGATCCTAAACCCTGAATTTTAACCAAAACCATAATTCTAACCCTAATTTTGACCCAAAACCCTAAATTTAAACCTAAACCTAATTTTAGTCCAAAATCCTAATTTTGATCCTAAACCCTAAAATTGAACCAAAACCCTAATTTAGACCCAAAACGCTAATTCTCACCCTATTTTTGTTCCAAAACCCTTTTTTAACTCAAAACACATATTCAAACCCTAAACCCAGACACTAATTCTAATCC
>CM061066.1:9322634-9372344 GCA_030762895.1 Sophora flavescens
GGGTTTAGGGATAAAATTAGGGTTGAGTTAAAATTAGGGTTTGGGAAAAATTAGGGTTTTGGGTCAAATTTAGGGTTTAGGATCAAAATTAGGCTTTAGGGTTTGAATTAGGGTTTGTGTTTAAAATAGGGTTTTGGGTCAAAAATAAGGTTAGAATGAGGGTTTGGGGTCAAAATTATGGCTCTGGGTTAAAATTAGGGTTTTGGGTCAAAATTAGGGTTTTTTGGTACAAATTAGGGTTTTGTGTTAAATAATAGGTTTTTGGTTCAAAAATAAGGTTAGATTTAGGGTTTTGGGTAAAATTAGGGTTCTGGGTCAAAATTTGTGCTTAGGGTTAGAATTAGGGTTTTGATTTAAAATTAGGGTTTCGGGTCAAAATTAGGGTTCTGGGTCAGATTTAAGGTTAGGGTGAAAATTAGGTTTTGGGTTTGAAGTAGGGTTTTGGGTCAAAAATAGGGTTACAATTAGGGTTTTTTTGTCAAAATTAGGGCTTTGGGTTACAATAAGGGTTTAGTAACAAAATTAGGGTTTAGGGTTTGAATTAGGGTTTTGAGTTAAAAATAGCATTTTAGGTTAAAAATAGGGTTAAATTAAGGTTTAGGGTATGAATTAGGTTTTGAGTTTAAAATTAGGTTTTGGGTCAAAATTAGGGTTAGAATTAGGGTTTAGGGGATTTAAAATTAGGGTTGGTAAGTTAAAATTAGGGTTTTGGGTTAAAATTAGGGTTTTGGAAAAATTAGGGTTATGGGTCAAATTTAGGGTTTAGGATCAAAATTAGGGTTTAGGGTTAGAATTAGGGTTTGTGTTTAAAATAGGGTGTTGGGTCAAAAATAAGGTTAGAATTAGGGTTGGGGTTAAAATTTGGGTATTGCGTTCAAATTTGGGTTTTGGCTCAAAATTAGAGTTTAGGGTTTGAATTAAGGTTTTGAGTTAAAAATAGGGTTTGGGTCAAAAATAGGGTTAGAATTTGGGTTTTGGTTTAAAATTAGGGTTTCGGGTCAAAATTAGGGTTCTGGGTCGGATTTATGGATTAAGGTTTGGAATTGGGTTGTCAGTTTAAAACAGGGTTTTGGGTCAAAAATAGTTTTAGAATTAGGGTTTTCGTTAAAATTTGGGTTATGTGTCAAATTAGGTTTTTGCGTCAAACGAGGGTTTTGAGTTAAAAATAGGATTTTGTATCAAAATAGGGTTAGAATTAAGTTTGGGTCAAAACTTGGGTTTTGTGTCCAAATTTGGGTTTCGGGACCAAATTAGGGTTTACGGTTTGAATTAAGGTTGAGTTAAAAATAGGGTTTTGGGTCAAAAATAAGGTTAGAAATAGGGTTTTGGGTCAAAATTAGGGCTCCGGGTTAAATTGGGTTAAAATTAGGGTTTTTGGTACAAATTAGGGTTTTGAGTTAAAATTAAGGTTTTGGGTCAAAAATATGGTTAGAATTATGGTTTTGGGTAAATGGGTTGGTAATTAGGTTGGTTAGATTTGGTTAGAATTAGGGTTTTGGTTTAAATTAGGGTTTTGGTTCAAATTAGTTAGGGTTGGTAATTTAGGGTTAGGGTCAAAATTAGGGTTTTGGGTTTGGGGGGTCAAAAGTAGGGTTAGGGTGGTTTGTCAAAAATAGGGTTTAGTAATTAGGGTTTTTTGTCAAAATTTGGGCATTGGGTTACAATTAGGGTTTAGTATCAAAATTAAGGTTTAGGGTTTGAATTAGGTTTTTGAGTTAAAATTAGCGTTCTGGGTCAAATTTAGGCTCCAAATTAGGGTTTAGGGTTTGAATTAGGTTTTGAGTTTAAAATAGGTTTTTGGGTAAAAAATAGGGTTAGAATTAGGGTTTAGGGATAAAATTAGGGTTGAGTTAAAATTAGGGTTTTGGAAAAATTAGGGTTCTGGGTCAAATTTACGGTTTAGGATCAAAATTAGGGTTTAGGGTTTGAATTAGGGTTTTGTGTTTAAAATAGGGTTTTGGGTCAAAAATAGGGTTAGAATTAGGGTTTTGGGTTAAAATTAAGGTTTTGGTTTAAAATTAGGGCTTTGGAAAAATTAGGGTTCTGGGTCAAATTTAGGGTTTTTGGTACAAATTATGGTTTTCAGTTAAAAATAGGTTTTTGGGTCAAAAATAGGGTTAGAAATAGGGTTTTGGGTTAAAATTAGGGTTCTGGGTCAAAATTAGCGCGTAGGGTTAGAATTTGGGTTAGAATTAGGGTTTTGGTTCAAAATTAGGGTTTCGGGTCAAAATTAGGGTTCTCGGTCAGATTTAGGGTGAGGGTCAAAATTAGGGTTTTGGGTTTGAAGTAGGGTTTTGGGTCAAAAATAGGGTTAGAATTAGGGTTTTTTGTCAAAATTTGGGCATTGGTTTGCAATTAGGGTTTAGTATCAAAATTAGGGTTTAGGGTTTGAATTAGGTTTTTTGAGTTAAAATTAGCATTATGGGTCAAATTTAGGCTCCAAATTAGGGTTTAGGGTATGAATTAGGTTTTGAGTTTAAAATATGTTTTTGGGTCAAAAATAGGATTAGAATTACGGTTTAGGGATAAAATTAGGGTTGAGTTAAAATTAGGGTTTTGAGTTAAAACTAGGGTTTTGGAAAAATTAGGGTTCTGGGTCAAATTTACGGTTTAGGATCAAAATTAGGGTTTAGGGTTTGAATTAGGGTTTTGTGTTTAAAATAGGGTTTTGGGTCAAAAATAAGGTTAGAATTAGGGGTTGGGGTTAAAATTTGGGTATTGGGTTCAAATTAGGGTCTTGGCTCAAAATTAAAGTTTAGGGTTTGAATTAAGGTTTTGAGTTAAAAATAGGGTTTGGGTCAAAAATAGGGTTAGAATTAGGGTTTTGGTTAAAAATTAGGGTTTCGGGTCAAAATTAGGGTTCTGGGTCAGATTTAGGGTTTAAGGTTTGTCGATTTAAAAGAGGTTTTGGGTCAAAAAGAGTTTTAGATATAGGGTTTTCGTTAAAATTTGGGTTATGGTTCAAAATTATGTTTTTGGTTCAAATGAGGGTTTTGAGTTAAAAATAGGATTTTGTGTCAAAATACGGTTAGAATTAGGGTTTGGGCCCAAATTTGGGTTTTGGGTCCAAATTTGGGTTTTGGGACCAAATTAGGGTTTACGGTTTGAAGTAAGGTTTTGAGTTAAAAATAGGGTTTTGGGTCAAAAATAAGGTTAGAATTAGGGTTTTGGGTCAAAATTAGGGCTCTGGGTTAAAATTAGGGTTTTGGGTCAAAATTAGGGTTTTTGGTACAAATTAGGGTTTTCAGTTAAAAATAGGTTTTTGGGTCAAAAATAGGGTTAGAATTAGGGTTTTGGGTTAAAAATAGGGTTCTGGGTCAAAATTAGCGCTTAGGGTTAGATTTTGTGTTAGAATTAGGGTTTTGGTTTAAAATTAGGGTTTCAGTTCAAAATTAGGGTTCGGGGTCAGATTTAGGGTTAGGGTCAAAATTAGGGTTTTGGGTTTGAAGTAGGGTTTTGGGTCAAAAAGAGGGTTAGAATTAGGGTTTGTTGTCAAAATTAGGGCTTTAGTTTAAAATTAGGGTTTTGGGTTAAAATTACGGTTTTGGTTTAAAATTAGGGTTTCGGGTGAAAATTAGGGTTCTGGGTCAAAATTAGGGTTTAGGGTTTGAATTAGGTTTTTGAGTTAAAATTAGCGTTCTGGGTCAAATTTAGGCTCCAAATTAGGGTTTAGGGTTTGAATTAGGTTTTGAGTTTAAAATAGGTTTTTGGGTAAAAAATAGGGTTAGAATTAGGGTTTAGGGATAAAATTAGGGTTGAGTTAAAATTAGGGTTTTGGAAAAATTAGGGTTCTGGGTCAAATTTACGGTTTAGGATCAAAATTAGGGTTTAGGGTTTGAATTAGGGTTTTGTGTTTAAAATAGGGTTTTGGGTCAAAAATAGGGTTAGAATTAGGGTTTTGGGTTAAAATTAAGGTTTTGGTTTAAAATTAGGGCTTTGGAAAAATTAGGGTTCTGGGTCAAATTTAGGGTTTTTGGTACAAATTATGGTTTTCAGTTAAAAATAGGTTTTTGGGTCAAAAATAGGGTTAGAAATAGGGTTTTGGGTTAAAATTAGGGTTCTGGGTCAAAATTAGCGCGTAGGGTTAGAATTTGGGTTAGAATTAGGGTTTTGGTTCAAAATTAGGGTTTCGGGTCAAAATTAGGGTTCTCGGTCAGATTTAGGGTGAGGGTCAAAATTAGGGTTTTGGGTTTGAAGTAGGGTTTTGGGTCAAAAATAGGGTTAGAATTAGGGTTTTTTGTCAAAATTTGGGCATTGGTTTGCAATTAGGGTTTAGTATCAAAATTAGGGTTTAGGGTTTGAATTAGGTTTTTGAGTTAAAATTAGCATTCTGGGTCAAATTTAGGCTCCAAATTAGGGTTTAGGGTATGAATTAGGTTTTGAGTTTAAAATAGGTTTTTGGGTCAAAAATAGGATTAGAATTAGGGTTTAGGGATAAAATTAGGGTTTAGTTAAAATTAGGGTTTTGAGTTAAAATTAGGGTTTTGGAAAAATTAGGGTTCTGGGTCAAATTTACGGTTTAGGATCAAAATTAGGGTTTAGGGTTTGAATTAGGGTTTTGTGTTTAAAATAGGGTTTTGGGTCAAAAATAAGGTTAGAATTAGGGGTTGGGGTTAAAATTTGGGTATTGGGTTCAAATTAGGGTCTTGGCTCAAAATTAGAGTTTAGGGTTTGAATTAAGGTTTTGAGTTAAAAATAGGGTTTGGGTCAAAAATAGGGTTAGAATTAGGGTTTTGGTTAAAAATTAGGGTTTCGGGTCAAAATTAGGGTTCTGGGTCAGATTTAGGGTTTAAGGTTTGTCAGTTTAAAAGAGGGTTTTGGGTCAAAAAGAGTTTTAGATATAGGGTTTTCGTTAAAATTTGGGTTATGGTTCAAAATTATGTTTTTGGTTCAAATGAGGGTTTTGAGTTAAAAATAGGATTTTGTGTCAAAATACGGTTAGAATTAGGGTTTGGGCCCAAATTTGGGTTTTGGGTCCAAATTTGGGTTTTGGGACCAAATTAGGGTTTACGGTTTGAAGTAAGGTTTTGAGTTAAAAATAGGGTTTTGGGTCAAAAATAAGGTTAGAATTAGGGTTTTGGGTCAAAATTAGGGCTCAGGTTAAAATTAGGGTTTTGGGTCAAAATTAGGGTTTTGGTACAAATTAGGGTTTTGATTAAAAATAGGTTTTTGGGTCAAAAATAGGGTTAGAATTAGGGTTTTGGGTTAAAAATAGGGTTCTGGGTCAAAATTAGCGCTTAGGGTTAGATTTTGTGTTAGAATTAGGGTTTTGGTTTAAAATTAGGGTTTCAGTTCAAAATTAGGGTTCTGGGTCAGATTTAGGGTTAGGGTCAAAATTAGGGTTTTGGGTTTGAAGTAGGGTTTTGGGTCAAAAAGAGGGTTAGAATTAGGGTTTCTTGTCAAAATTAGGGCTTTGGTTTAAAATTAGGGTTTTGGGTTAAAATTACGGTTTTGGTTTAAAATTAGGGTTTCGGGTGAAAATTAGGGTTCTGGGTCAAAATTAGGGTTTAGGGTTTGAATTAGGTTTTTGAGTTAAAATTAGCGTTCTGGGTCAAATTTAGGCTCCAAATTAGGGTTTAGGGTTTGAATTAGGTTTTGAGTTTAAAATAGGTTTTGGGTCAAAAATAGGGTTAGAATAAGGGTTTTGGGATAAAATTAGGGTTGAGTTAAAATTAGGGTTTTGGAAAAATTAGGGTTCGGTCACAAATTTAGGGTTTAGGATCAAAATTAGGGTTTAGGGATTGAATTAGGGTTTTGTGTTTAAAATAGGGTTTTGGGTCAAAAATAGGGTTAGAATTAGGGTTTTGGGTTAAAATTAAGGTTTTGGTTTAAAATTAGGGCTTTGGAAAAATTAGGGTTCTGGGTCAAATTTAGGGTTTTGGTACAAATTATGGTTTTCAGTTAAAAATAGGTTTTTGTGTCAAAAATAGGGTTAGAAATAGGGTTTTGGGTTAAAATTAGGGTTAGGGTCAAAATTAGCGTTAGAAGGTTAGAATTAGGGTTTTGGTTCAAAATTAGGGTTTCGGGTCAAAATTAGGGTTCTCGGTCAGATTTAGGTTGAGGGTCAAAATTAGGGTTTTGGGTTTGAAGTAGGGTTTTGGGTCAAAAATAGGGTTAGAATTAGGGTTTTTTGTCAAAATTTGGGCATTGGTTTGCAATCAGGGTTTAGTATCAAAATTAGGGTTTAGGGTTTGAATTAGGTTTTTGAGTTAAAATTAGCATTATGGGTCAAATTTAGGCTCCAAATTAGGGTTTAGGGTATGAATTAGGTTTTGAGTTTAAAATAGGTTTTTGGGTCAAAAATAGGATTAGAATTAGGGTTTAGGGATAAAATTAGGGTTGAGTTAAAATTAGGGTTTTGAGTTAAAATTAGGGTTTTGGAAAAATTAGGGTTCTGGGTCAAATTTACGGTTTAGGATCAAAATTAGGGTTTATGGTTTGAATTAGGGTTTTGTGTTTAAAATAGGGTTTTGGGTCAAAAATAAGGTTAGAATTAGTGGTTGGGGTTAAAATTTGGGTATTGGGTTCAAATTAGGGTCTTGGCTCAAAATTAGAGTTTAGGGTTTGAATTAAGGTTTTGAGTTAAAAATAGGGTTTGGGTCAAAAATAGGGTTAGAATTAGGGTTTTGGTTAAAAATTAGGGTTTCGGGTCAAAATTAGGGTTCTGGGTCAGATTTAGGGTTTAAGGTTTGTCAGTTTAAAAGAGGGTTTTGGGTCAAAAAGAGTTTTAGATATAGGGTTTTCGTTAAAATTTGGGTTATGGTTCAAAATTATGTTTTTGGTTCAAATGAGGGTTTTGAGTTAAAAATAGGATTTTGTGTCAAAATATATTAGAATTAGGGTTTGGGCCCAAATTTGGGTTTTGGGTCCAAATTTGGGTTTTGGGACCAAATTAGGGTTTACGGTTTGAAGTAAGGTTTTGAGTTAAAAATAGGGTTTTGGGTCAAAAATAAGGTTAGAATTAGGGTTTTGGGTCAAAATTAGGGCTCTGGGTTAAAATTAGGGTTTTGGGTCAAAATTAGGGTTTTTGGTACAAATTAGGGTTTTCAGTTAAAAATAGGTTTTTGGGTCAAAAATAGGGTTAGAATTAGGGTTTTGGGTTAAAAATAGGGTTCTGGGTCAAAATTAGCGCTTAGGGTTAGATTTTGTGTTAGAATTAGGGTTTTGGTTTAAAATTAGGGTTTCTGGTCACAATTAGGGTTCTGGGTCAGATTTAGGGTTAGGGTCAAAATTAGGGTTTTGGGTTTGAAGTAGGGTTTTGGGTCAAAAAGAGGGTTAGAATTAGGGTTTGTTGTCAAAATTAGGGCTTTAGTTTAAAATTAGGGTTTTGGGTTAAAATTACTGTTTTGGTTTAAAATTAGGGTTTCGGGTGAAAATTAGGGTTCTGGGTCAAAATTAGGGTTTAGGGTTTGAATTAGGTTTTTGAGTTAAAATTAGCGTTCTGGGTCAAATTTAGGCTCCAAATTAGGGTTTAGGGTTTGAATTAGGTTTTGAGTTTAAAATAGGTTTTTGGGTAAAAAATAGGGTTAGAATTAGGGTTTAGGGATAAAATTAGGGTTGAGTTAAAATTAGGGTTTTGGAAAAATTAGGGTTCTGGGTCAAATTTACGGTTTAGGATCAAAATTAGGGTTTAGGGTTTGAATTAGGGTTTTGTGTTTAAAATAGGGTTTTGGGTCAAAAATAGGGTTAGAATTAGGGTTTTGGGTTAAAATTAAGGTTTTGGTTTAAAATTAGGGCTTTGGAAAAATTAGGGTTCTGGGTCAAATTTAGGGTTTTTGGTACAAATTATGGTTTTCATTAAAAATAGGTTTTTGGGTCAAAAATAGGGTTAGAAATAGGGTTTTGGGTTAAAATTAGGGTTAGGTCAAAATTAGCGCGTAGGGTTAGAATTTGGGTTAGAATTAGGGTTTTGGTTCAAAATTAGGGTTTCGGTCAAAATTAGGGTTCTCGGTCGATTTAGGGTGAGGGTCAAAATTAGGGTTTTGGGTTTGAAGTAGGGTTTTGGGTCAAAAATAGGGTTAGAATTAGGGTTTTTGTCAAAATTTGGGCATTGGTTTGCAATTAGGGTTTAGTATCAAAATTAGGGTTTAGGGTTTGAATTAGGTTTTGAGTTAAAATTAGCATTCGGGGTCAAATTTAGGCTCCAAATTAGGGTTTAGGGTATGAATTAGGTTTTGAGTTTAAAATAGGTTTTGGGTCAAAAATAGGATTAGAATTAGGGTTTAGGGATAAAATTAGGGTTGAGTTAAAATTAGGGTTTTGAGTTAAAATTAGGGTTTTGGAAAAATTAGGGTTAAGGGTCAAAGTTACGGTTTAGGATCAAAATTAGGCTTTAGGGTTTGAATTAGGGTTTTGTGTTTAAAATAGGGTTTTGGGTCAAAAATAAGGTTAGAATTAGTGGTTGGGGTTAAAATTTGGGTATTGGGTTCAAATTAGGGTCTTGGCTCAAAATTAGAGTTAAGGGTTTGAATTAAGGTTTTGAGTTAAAAATAGGGTTTGGGTCAAAAATACTGTTAGAATTAGGGATTTGGGTAAAAAATAAGGTTTAGGGTCAAAATTAGGGTTAGGGTCGATTTAGGGTTTAAGGTTTGTCAGTTTAAAAGAGGGTTTTGGGTCAAAAAGAGTTTTAGATATAGGGTTTTCGTTAAAATTTGGGTTATGGTTCAAAATTATGTTTTTGGTTCAAATGAGGGTTTTGAGTTAAAAATAGGATTTTGTGTCAAAATACGGTTAGAATTAGGGTTTGGGCCCAAATTTGGGTTTTGGGTCCAAATTTGGGTTTTGGGACCAAATTAGGGTTTACGGTTTGAAGTAAGGTTTTGAGTTAAAAATAGGGTTTTGGGTCAAAACTAAGGTTAGAATTAGGGTTTTGGGTCAAAATTAGGGCTCTGGGTTAAAATTAGGGTTTTGGGTCAAAATTAGGGTTTTTGGTACAAATTAGGGTTTTCAGTTAAAAATAGGTTTTTGGGTCAAAAATAGGGTTAGAATTAGGGTTTTGGGTTAAAAATAGGGTTCTGGGTCAAAATTAGCGCTTAGGGTTAGATTTTGTGTTAGAATTAGGGTTTTGGTTTAAAATTAGGGTTTCAGTTCAAAATTAGGGTTCTGGGTCAGATTTAGGGTTAGGGTCAAAATTAGGGTTTTGGGTTTGAAGTAGGGTTTTGGGTCAAAAAGAGGGTTAGAATTAGGGTTTGTTGTCAAAATTAGGGCTTTAGTTTAAAATTAGGGTTTTGGGTTAAAATTACGGTTTTGGTTTAAAATTAGGGTTTCGGGTGAAAATTAGGGTTCTGGGTCAAAATTAGGGTTTAGGGTTTGAATTAGGTTTTGAGTTAAAATTAGCGTTGGGTCAAATTTAGGCTCCAAATTAGGGTTTAGGGTTTGAATGAGGTTTTGAGTTTAAAATAGGTTTTTGGGTAAAAAATAGGGTTAGAATTAGGGTTTAGTGATAAAATTAGGGTTGAGTTAAAATTAGGGTTTTGGAAAAATTAGGGTTCTGGGTCAAATTTACGGTTTAGGATCAAAATTAGGGTTTAGGGTTTGAATTAGGGTTTTGTGTTTAAAATAGGGTTTTGGGTCAAAAATAGGGTTAGAATTAGGGTTTTGGGTTAAAATTAAGGTTTTGGTTTAAAATTAGGGCTTTGGAAAAATTAGGGTTCTGGGTCAAATTTAGGGTTTTTGGTACAAATTATGGTTTTGTGTTAAATCTAGGTTTTTGGGTCAAAAATAGGGTTAGAAATAGGGTTTTGGGTTAAAATTAGGGTTACGGGTCAAAATTAGCGCGTAGGGTTAGAATTTGGGTTAGAATTAGGGTTTTGGTTCAAAATTAGGGTTTCGGGTCAAAATTAGGGTTCTCGGTCAGATTTAGGGTGAGGGTCAAAATTAGGGTTTTGGGTTTGAAGTAGGGTTTTGGGTCAAAAATAGGGTTAGAATTAGGGTTTTTTGTCAAAATTTGGGCATTGGTTTGCAATTAGGGTTTAGTATCAAAATTAGGGTTTAGGGTTTGAATTAGGTTTTTGAGTTAAAATTAGCATTCTGGGTCAAATTTAGGCTCCAAATTAGGGTTTAGGGTATGAATTAGGTTTTGAGTTTAAAATAGGTTTTTGGGTCAAAAATAGGATTAGAATTAGGGTTTAGGGATAAAATTAGGGTTGAGTTAAAATTAGGGTTTTGAGTTAAAATTAGGGTTTTGGAAAAATTAGGGTTCTGGGTCAAATTTACGGTTTAGGATCAAAATTAGGCTTTAGGGTTTGAATTAGGGTTTTGTGTTTAAAATAGGGTTTTGGGTCAAAAATAAGGTTAGAATTAGTGGTTGGGGTTAAAATTTGGGTATTGGGTTCAAATTAGGGTCTTGGCTCAAAATTAGAGTTTAGGGTTTGAATTAAGGTTTTGAGTTAAAAATAGGGTTTGGGTCAAAAATAGGGTTAGAATTAGGGTTTTGGTTAAAAATTAGGGTTTCGGGTCAAAATTAGGGTTCTGGGTCAGATTTAGGGTTTAAGGTTTGTCAGTTTAAAAGAGGGTTTTGGGTCAAAAAGAGTTTTAGATATAGGGTTTTCGTTAAAATTTGGGTTATGGTTCAAAATTATGTTTTTGGTTCAAATGAGGGTTTTGAGTTAAAAATAGGATTTTGTGTCAAAATACGGTTAGAATTAGGGTTTGGGCCCAAATTTGGGTTTTGGGTCCAAATTTGGGTTTTGGGACCAAATTAGGGTTTACGGTTTGAAGTAAGGTTTTGAGTTAAAAATAGGGTTTTGGGTCAAAACTAAGGTTAGAATTAGGGTTTTGGGTCAAAATTAGGGCTCTGGGTTAAAATTAGGGTTTTGGGTCAAAATTAGGGTTTTTGGTACAAATTAGGGTTTTCAGTTAAAAATAGGTTTTTGGGTCAAAAATAGGGTTAGAATTAGGGTTTTGGGTTAAAAATAGGGTTCTGGGTCAAAATTAGCGCTTAGGGTTAGATTTTGTGTTAGAATTAGGGTTTTGGTTTAAAATTAGGGTTTCAGTTCAAAATTAGGGTTCTGGGTCAGATTTAGGGTTAGGGTCAAAATTAGGGTTTTGGGTTTGAAGTAGGGTTTTGGGTCAAAAAGAGGGTTAGAATTAGGGTTTGTTGTCAAAATCAGGGCTTTGGTTTAAAATTAGGGTTTTGGGTTAAAATTACGGTTTTGGTTTAAAATTAGGGCTTTGGTTTAAAATTAGGGTTTTGGGTTAAAATTACGGTTTTGGTTTAAAATTAGGGTTTCGGGTGAAAATTAGGGTTCTGGGTCAAAATTAGGGTTTAGGGTTTGAATTAGGTTTTTGAGTTAAAATTAGCGTTCTGGGTCAAATTTAGGCTCCAAATTAGGGTTTAGGGTTTGAATTAGGTTTTGAGTTTAAAATAGGGTTTTGGGTCAAAAATAGGGTTAGAATAAGGGTTTTGGGATAAAATTTGGGTTGAGTTAAAATTAGGGTTTTGGAAAAATTAGGGTTCTCGGTCAAATTTAGGGTTTAGGATCAAAATTAGGGTTTAGGGTTTGAATTAGGGTTTTGTGTTTAAAATAGGGTTTTGGGTCAAAAATAGGGTTAGAATTAGGGTTTTGGGTTAAAATTAAGGTTTTGGTTTAAAATTAGGGCTTTGGAAAAATTAGGGTTCTGGGTCAAATTTAGGGTTTTTGGTACAAATTATGGTTTTCAGTTAAAAATAGGTTTTTGGGTCAAAAATAGGGTTAGAAATAGGGTTTTGGGTTAAAATTAGGGTTCTGGGTCAAAATTAGCGCGTAGGGTTAGAATTTGGGTTAGAATTAGGGTTTTGGTTCAAAATTAGGGTTTCGGGTCAAAATTAGGGTTCTCGGTCAGATTTAGGGTGAGGGTCAAAATTAGGGTTTTGGGTTTGAAGTAGGGTTTTGGGTCAAAAATAGGGTTAGAATTAGGGTTTTTTGTCAAAATTTGGGCATTGGTTTGCAATCAGGGTTTAGTATCAAAATTAGGGTTTAGGGTTTGAATTAGGTTTTTGAGTTAAAATTAGCATTATGGGTCAAATTTAGGCTCCAAATTAGGGTTTAGGGTATGAATTAGGTTTTGAGTTTAAAATAGGTTTTTGGGTCAAAAATAGGATTAGAATTAGGGTTTAGGGATAAAATTAGGGTTGAGTTAAAATTAGGGTTTTGAGTTAAAATTAGGGTTTTGGAAAAATTAGGGTTATGGGTCAAATTTACGGTTTAGGATCAAAATTAGGGTTTAGGGTTTGAATTAGGGTTTTGTGTTTAAAATAGGGTTTTGGGTCAAAAATAAGGTTAGAATTAGGGGTTGGGGTTAAAATTTGGGTATTGGGTTCAAATTAGGGCCTTGGCTCAAAATTAGAGTTTAGGGTTTGAATTAAGGTTTTGAGTTAAAAATAGGGTTTGGGTCAAAAATAGGGTTAGAATTAGGGTTTTGGTTAAAAATTAGGGTTTCGGGTCAAAATTAGGGTTCTGGGTCAGATTTAGGGTTTAAGGTTTGTCAGTTTAAAAGAGGGTTTTGGGTCAAAAAGAGTTTTAGATATAGGGTTTTCGTTAAAATTTGGGTTATGGTTCAAAATTATGTTTTTGGTTCAAATGAGGGTTTTGAGTTAAAAATAGGATTTTGTGTCAAAATACGGTTAGAATTAGGGTTTGGGCCCAAATTTGGGTTTTGGGTCCAAATTTGGGTTTTGGGACCAAATTAGGGTTTACGGTTTGAAGTAAGGTTTTGAGTTAAAAATAGGGTTTTGGGTCAAAAATAAGGTTAGAATTAGGGTTTTGGGTCAAAATTAGGGCTCTGGGTTAAAATTAGGGTTTTGGGTCAAAATTAGGGTTTTTGGTACAAATTAGGGTTTTCAGTTAAAAATAGGTTTTTGGGTCAAAAATAGGGTTAGAATTAGGGTTTTGGGTTAAAAATAGGGTTCTGGGTCAAAATTAGCGCTTAGGGTTAGAATTTGTGTTAGAATTAGGGTTTTGGTTTAAAATTAGGGTTTCAGTTCAAAATTAGGGTTTTGGGTCAGATTAAGGGTTAGGGTCAAAATTAGGGTTTTGGGTTTGAAGTAGGGTTTTGGGTCAAAAAGAGGGTTAGAATTAGGGTTTGTTGTCAAAATTAGGGCTTTGGTTTAAAATTAGGGTTTTGGGTTAAAATTTTGGTTTTGGTTTAAAATTAGGGTTTCGGGTGAAAGTTAGGGTTCTGGGTCAAAATTAGGGTTTAGGGTTTGAATTAGGGTTAGAATTAAAATTAGCGTTCTGGGTCAAATTTAGGCTCCAAATTAGGGTTTAGGGTTTGAATTAGGTTTTGAGTTTAAAATAGGGTTTTGGGTCAAAAATAGGGTTAGAATTAGGGTTTAGGGATAAAATTAGGGTTGAGTTAAAATTAGGGTTTTGGAAAAATTAGGGTTCTGGGTCAAATTTAGGGTTTAGGATCAAAATTAGGGTTTAGGGTTTGAATTAGGGTTTTGTGTTTAAAATAGGGTTTTGGGTAAAAAATAAGGTTTGAATTAGGGTTTGGGGTTAAAATTTGGGTATTGGGTCCAAATTAGGGTCTTGGCTCAAAATTAGAGTTTAGGATTTGAATTCAGGTTTTGAGTTAAAAATAGGGTTTTGGGTCAAAAATAGGGTTAGAATTAGGGTTTTGGTTTAAAATTATGGTTTCGGATCAAAATTAGGGTTCTGGGTCGGATTTAGGGTTTAAGGTTTGTCAGTTTAAAACAGGGTTTTGGGTCAAAAAGAGTTTTAGAATTAGGGTTTTCGTTAAAATTTGGGTTATGGGTCAAAATTAGGTTTTTGGTACAAATGAGGGTTTTGAGTTAAAAATAGGATTTTGTGTCAAAATATGGTTAGAATTTGGGTTTGGGTCAAAACTTGGGTTTTGGGTCCAAATTTGGTTTTTGGGACCTGTAACGCCCCCCTTAGGGCATTACTTACGTAACACGTGCGGAATTTAAATTAAAAGATAATTTGCTGGTGCTTTCGGAAAAATTTTTATATAAGTATACAAGTGTCTGAAATTGGGTATAAAATTTTTTGTCACGACTCCTAAGCCTTGATTGACACACAGACTTACTATCATAGTATGGCAAGCCTATTTAATTTAAAGAATATACTTGAATAAAAGCTAGTATTTTACGAAAATTTCGACAGAGTCTCCTCTGTAATTCGGACATCCCAGGTAAACCAACACCTGCTAAAATAATTACATTTTCATTCCAGAATTCCAGTTACACCAATGACGATCAAGCAATAACATGCTAAAGATAGTTATATCAATTAGCTTTACAAGACCAAAAGGAAAAGTTTAAGTTTTCTTTCAAAATAACGCTCTCCGAGCCATAAACATTCCGTTTTAAAATATAGACTCTCTGAGTCATACTCATACATACTTATCAAAAATCCAAGTCTCAAACCCTAAGCTGGTCATTCTAAAAGTTATTCCTGAGAAGAACTCACGTGATCGTTCCACAATCAAATACTTCATCAAGCAACTAGATCTAAGTCTCTGAGGGACTTAGGAAGACTCCTCTGCACATCTGTACTAAAATACCCGGGGTACAATAGCAAACCAGAAGAAACCTGATATGTTTGTAAGGGTGAGATACCGACAAATGGATATATCACACAACAACCATATACATGATACATACATCACATAATCATATAAGCAGGTAAATCATGCATATACATAACATAACAGTATTATATCAAAGGGTCTCAAACCCGCACAGTCAATCTTTGAAGATATTCATGGCACTTCAATATCAGGCTCTAACTTAATCTCCGGAGATCCCAACATCCTCAAAATGGGTTGATTAGGCTCGATACACCGTCTCATTGGCTAGCTAAGCACAACGATAATACGCCGTCTCATTGGCTAGCTAAGCACAACGATAATACACTGTCTCATTGGCTAGCTAAGCACAACGATAATACGCCGTCTCATTGGCTAGCTAAGCACAACGATAATACACCGTCTCATTGGCCATTTAGGCACAACGATTATGCACGCCGTTTCATTGTCCATTTAGCCACAAAAATACACGTACACCGTCTCATTGTCCAATTTAAGAACAACAATAATAAGGCACGTCTGCCTGGGGAAATGCACATGAGAAAATATTTTATTTAAAAGGATTTCTTTGTGTTCACTCTTTTCACTGTCGCAGCTCAAAGCTAACGACTTAAATTATCATTTCCCCATCACTTGAAAACTCATAATCATAGGACTCATAGTCCGAATGCTCAATCACAATGCCCAAGACCGTGGCCGCAGTCAAGGGTTGTGGTCGTAGAAAACAACCTTCACCTTTAATCATGTTCATCACACGCGGTTAGAATACAATCCAACACAGTAGATTAGGACCTAAGTCCATAACATCATAACCAGGACTCGTAGTCCCGAATTCACACTGATTCAAGATCACGTGCGCATCACTGAATGCTAGAGGCGACGTCTCGCGTACTAGATTCTCTTTCTTAAGTACTTATTTTTCGTTCAGTGAAAAACAAATTCAAAACCGAATCCTCGATAACCTATCCAGGTTATCGGAAAGTTTATAAAATATTTAGGAAAAACTTTTTCTTTGAAAATCATTTATAAAGCATCTTTGAAATTCTTTTGTCTTTGAAATATTTCCCCCCAATAGGATATTGCCAAATAATCTTGAAAGTTTTTCACTTGGAGACACGTAGTTCGAAAAGGATTTTTCTCTTGTATAACAATAGTTCACCAAAACCATTTCAACATTTAAAACAAGTCCTTTAAGTTTAAAGATCTTTTGGAAAAGAACACCAATCCCTTCATTTTCAAAGCTTATTAAGGTTTTTAATCCTTATTATGGTTGAGCACAATGACGGCCTCGGCTTAGCAAACTTTCAATCAACAACAGTATATATATCATCAGTGCAATGCTAATATCACAGTTGAAAGCAGTTCATCACATATATGCATTATATCATTTAGAACAAGTACAGTTCAACATCAGATAATAGCACAACAATTCAAGTACATTAGATAATCAAGTAAGCTCAATCAACAGGTAAATATCCAATTAAACACTTACACACATGCATACAGTTATTGAATATCCCTAGGCAAACTCCCCTTACCTTTGAAGACAAGTAACGGATCCTCGTCTTAATACTCACATTAGCTCCAAGAGTGTAACTATCTACTCCATCAAGCAAGCATAGCCGTGTCAAACGTCTCAGAGAGGAAATCCAACAACGCGCAACAACTAAAAATCAAGAAATCAATTTCACATGATCAAACACACATTCTAACTTTATCTAAACACTTAATCCAATTACCAAACAAGGTTATTTTTTAAGAAAATCATGTTTGAAGCTCACGCTTCCCAATACCCTTTAAGGAAACTTTGTTTTGATTAAAAGATCATGAAAAGAACTTTGGAAATCATCCATTTAGAGTCCTAATTGCACTAAATCATAATTAATTTCACAAAAACATACCCAAATTCAAATAAAATCAAATTGGGGTTTTAGGGCTCCTTATTAAAATTTAGGGAAAACTCAGAATAATGAAATTGGTTTAGGGAAACACAAATTCACAGTCCTAATTTCATAAAACAAGCTTTAATCTTAAGATTAAAATCTGAAATCAAAGGGTTAGGGTTAGGGTTTTAAAAATCCATTTGGGGCTTTTTGAATATAAGCAAAATAGATGAGGTTTTCACTTACCCATACAAGGAAGAAGAAGAGAGAAACTGTCATGGTGGCTGAAGGTGGTCCGGGTGGGGAGCGACCCATTTAGCGTTGATGGCGGCGACAAAGCACTACCCAACATGGAAACGCACTCGTTGTGACGTTCTTAAGGTCGTGGTGTTCGTCTCCTCCCCACCTGCGTGGCGGAGGACGAAAAGGGCGCGAAGGCGCAGGTCGGCTCGCCTTTGCGTGACACGGAGGAGGACCGAACCCATCAACCGCACGACGTCTTCACTGGTCCAAGCGACGGGGCACGATGCCTCTCCATGGTGGTTGGTGGTGGGTGGTGGGTCAGAAATTGGAGGGTGAAGCTTAGGAGGGAGGAAGAAGAAGGAGATGGAGTTAGGAGGAAGAAGAGAAAAATAAAGAAGAAGAAAGAGAGAAGAAGAAGCAGAGAAAAAAAGTGAAAAAGAGAGAGATAGCGTCGAGAAAGAGAGAGAGAAAAGAGAGAAAATGAGTTTTTAAACAAATTACTTAGTGATAGGTACAAAATGAGTGATAAATATTAGGCCTAAATTAAACATGTTTTTACTTTTTAGAATCTAAAAATAAAGATTGATAAGGATATGTTTTCGAAATTCAAATTAGAGTAAAGATTAATAATTGAACTGATCAACCTTGGTCCAAAATTTAATCTCTGATTGAAGTCAAACTAGTTTATTTTCAACTCTAAAATCAAATATAATGAAAATATGAAAATGCTTTTCTCTTAATCACATTATTTAAAATATTTTTCTGTATTGGTAATAATAGTGACAATAACATAAATCATTGTCTAGTAAGCGTGCATTCACTGAAATAAGTCAGTGCTAACGCACCCAATAAAATAATTTGAAGAGAGTAATTCAATTACTCAAACTAAACCACATAACAAAATAAACTTAAACATCCAAATAAAATAATTAATCGTGTGTAAAAAAACTAGGGTGTTACAGGACCAAATTTGGGTTTTGGGTCAAAATTAGGGTTTACGGTTTGAAGTAAGGTTTTGAGTTAAAAATAGGGTTTTGGGTCAAAAATAAGGTTAGAATTAGGGTTTTGGGTCAAAATTAGTTGCTCTGGGTTAAAATTAGGGTTTTGGGTCAAAATTAGGGTTTTTGGTACAAATTAGGGGTTTGAGTTTAAAATAGGTTTTTGGGTAAAAAAATAGGGTTAGAATTAGGGTTTTGGCTTAAAATTAGGGTTCTGGGTCAAAATTGGCGCTTAGGGTTAGAATTTGAGTTAGAATTAGGGTTTTGGTTTAAAATTAGGGTTTCGGGTCAAAATTAGGGTTCTGGGTCAGATTTAGGGTTAGGGTCAAGATTAGGGTTTTGGGTTTGAAGTAGGGTTTTGGGTCAAAAATAGGGTTAGAATTAGGGTTTTTTGTCAAAATTTGGGCATTGGGTTACAATTAGGGTTTAGTATCAAAATTATGGTTTAGGGTTTGAATTAGGGTTTTGAGTTAAAAATAGGATTTTGGGTCAAAATAATGGCTTTGGTTTAAAATTAGGATTTTGGGTTAAAATTATGGTTTTGGTTTAAAATTAGGGTTTCGGGTGAAAATTAGGGTTCTGGATCAAAATTAGGGTTTAGGGTTTGAATTAGGGTTAGAATTAAAATTAGCGTTCTGGTTCAAATTTAGGCTCCAAATTAGGGTTTTGTGTCAAAATTTGGGTTTTGGGACCAAATTTGGGTTTTGGGTCAAAATTAGGGTTTACGGTTTGAAGTAAGGTTTTGAGTTAAAAATAGGGTTTCGGGTCAAAAATAAGGTTAGAATTAGGGTTTTGGGTCAAAATTAGGGCTCTGGGTTAAAATTAGGGTTTTCGGTCAAAATTAGGGTTTTTGGTACAAATGAGGGTTTTCAGTTAAAATTATGCTTTTGGGTCAAAAATAGGGTTAGAATTAGGGTTTTGGGTTAAAATTAGGGTTCTGGGTCAAAATTAGCGCTTAGGGTTAGAATTTGGGTTAGGATTAGGGTTTTGGTTTAAAATTAGGGTTTCGGGTCAAAATTAGGGTTCTGGGTCAGATTTAGGGTTAGGGTCAAGATTAGGGTTTTGGGTTTGAAGTAGGGTTTTGGGTAAAAAAGAGGGTTAGAATTAGGGTTTTTTGTCAAAATTAGGGCTTTGGGTTACAATTAGGGTTTAGTATCAAAATTAGGGTTTAGGGTTTGAATTTGGGTTTTGGATCAAAAATAGGGTTAGAATTAGGGTTTGGGGTTAAAATTTGGGCATTGGGTCCAAATTAGGATTTTGGCTCAAAATTAGAGTTTAGGGTTTGAATTAAGGTTTTGAGTTAAAAATAGGGTTTTGGGTTAAAAATAGGGTTAGAATTAGTGTTTTGGTTTAAAATTAGGGTTTCGGGTCAAAATTAGGGTTCTGGGTCGGATTTAGGGTTTAAGGTTTGAAATTGGGTTGTCAGTTTAAAACAGGGTTTTGGGTCAAAAATAATTTTAGAATTAGGGTTTTCCTTAAAATTTGGGTTATGGGTCAAAATTAGGTTTTTGGGTCAAATGAGGGTTTTGAGTTAGAAATAGGATTTTGTGTCAAAATAGCGTTAGAATTAGGGTTTGTTTCAAAACTTGGGTTTTGGGTCCAAATTTGGGTTTTGGGTCAAAATTAGGGTTTACGGTTGAAATTAAGGTTGAGTTAAAAATAGGGTTTTAGGTAAAAAATAAGGTTAGAATGAGGGTTTGGGGTCAAAATTAGGGCTCTGGGTTAAAATTAGGGTTTTAGGTCAAAATTAGGGTTTTCGGTACAAATTAGGGTTTTGTGTTAAAAATAGGTTTTTGGGTCAAAAATAGGGTTATAATTAGGGTTTTGGCTTAAAATTAGGGTTCTTGGTCAAAATTAGTGCTTAGGGTTAGAATTAGGGTTTTGGTTTGAAATTAGGGTTTCGGGTCAAAATTAGGGTTCTGGGTCAGATTTAGGGTTAGGGTCAAAATTAGGGTTTTGGGTTTGAAGTAGGGTTTTTGGTCAAAAATAGGGTTAGAATTAGGGTTTTTTGTCAAAATTAGGGCTTTGGGTTACAATAAGGGTTTAGTATCAAAATTAGGGTTTAGGGTTTGAATTAGGGTTTTGAGTAAAAAATAGGATTTTAGGTTAAAAATAGGGTTAGAATTAAGGTTTTGGGTCAAAATTAGGTCTTTGGGATAAAATTAGGGTTTCAGGTCAAAATTAGGGTTTTGGTTTAAAATTCGGGTTTCGTGTGTAAAATTAGGGTTCTGGGTCAAAATTAGGGTTTGGGATTTGAATTAGGGTTAGAATTAGGGTTTTGGTTAAAATTAGGGTTCTGGGTCAAATTTAGGGTCCAAATTAGGGTTTAGGGTTCGAATTAGGTTTTGAGTTTAAAATAGGGTTTTGGGTCAAAAATAGGGTTAGAATTAGGGTTTTGGGTTAAAATTAGGGTTTTGATGTAAAATTAGGGTTTTGGAAAAATTAGGGTTCTGGGTCAAATTTAGGGTTTAGGATCAAAATTAGGGTTTAGGGTTTGAATTAGGGTTTTGAGTTTAAAATAGGGTTTTGGGTCAAAAATAAGGTTAGAATTAGGGTTTGGGGTTAAAAAATTTGGGTATTGGGTCCAAATTAGGGTTTTGACTCAAAATTATAGTTTAGGGTTTGAATTAAGGTTTTGAGTTAAAAATAGGGTTTTGTGTCAAAAATAGGGTTAGAATTAGGGTTTTGGTTTAAAATTAGGGTTTCGGGTCAAAATTAGGGTTCTGGGTCGGATTTAGGGTTTAAGGTTTGAAATTGGGTTGTCAGTTTAGGACAGGGTTTTGGGTCAAAAATTGTTTTAGAATTAGGGTTTGCGATAAATTTTGGGTTTTGGGTCCAAATTTGGGTTTTGGGACCAAATTAGGGTTTACGGTTTGAATTAAGGTTGAGTTAAAAGTAGGGTTTTGGGTCAAAAATAAGGTTAGAAATAGGGTTTTGGGTCCAAATTAGGGCTCTGGGTTAAAATTAGGGTTTTGGGTCAAAATTAGGGTTTTTGGTACAAATTAGGGTTTTGAGTTAAAAATATGTTTTTGGGTCAAAAATAGGGTTAGAATTAGGGTTTTGGGTTAAAATTCGGGTTGTGGGTCAAAACTTGGGTTTTGGATCCAAATTTGGGTTTTGGGTCAAAATTAGGGTTTTTGTTACAAATTAGGGTTTTGTGTTAAAAATAGGTTTTTGGGTCAAAAATAGGGTTAGAATTAGGGTTTTGGGTTACAATTAGGGTTCTGGGTCAAAATTAGTGCTTAGGGTTAGAATTAGTGTTTTGGTTTAAAATTAGGGTTTCGGGTCAAAATTAGGGTTCTGGGTCAGATTTAGGGTTAGGGTCAAAATTAGGGTTTTGGGTTTGAAGTAGGGTTTTGGGTCAAAAATAGGGTTAGAATTAGGGTTTTTTGTCAAATTTAGGGCTTTGGGTTACAATATGGGTTTAGTATCAAAATTAGGGTTTAGGGTTTGAATTAGGGTTTTGAGTTAAAATTAGGATTTTAGGTTAAAAATAGGGTTAGAATTAAGGTTTTGGGTCAAAATTAGGGCTTTGGCTTAAAATTAGGGTTTCATGTCAAAATTAGAGTTTTGGTTTAAAATTAGGGTTTCGTGTGAAAATTAGGGTTCTGGGTCAAAATTAGGGTTTAGGATTTGAATTAGGGTTAGAATTAGGGTTAGAATTAGGGTTTTGGTTAAAATTAGGGTTCTGGGTCAAATTTAGGGTCCAAATTAGGGTTTAGGGTTTCAATTAGGTTTTGAGTTTAAAATTAGGGTCCAAATCAGGGTTTTGGGTTAAAATTAGGGTTTTGAGTTAAAATTAGGGTTTTGGAAAAATTATGGGTCTGGGTCAAATTTAGGGTTTAGGATCAAAATTAGGGTTTGAATTAGGGTTTTGAGTTTAAAATAGGGTTTTGGGTCAAAAATAAGGTTAGAATTAGGGTTTGGGGTTAAAATTTGGGTATTGGGTCCAAATTAGGGTTTTGGCTCAAAATTAGAGTTTAGGGTTTGAATTAAGGTTTTGAGTTAAAAATAGGTTTTGGGTCAAAAATTGGGTTAGAATTAGGGTTTTGGTTTAAAATTAGGGTTTCGGCTCAAAATTAGGGTTCTGGGTCAGATTTAGGGTTTAAGGGTTGAAATTGGGTTGTCAGTTTAAGACAGGGTTTTGGGTCAAAAATAGTTTTAGAATTAGGGTTTTCGTTAAAATTTGGGTTATGGGTCAAATGAGGGTTTTGAGTTTTTTTTTTTAAGCAAAAAGGAGTGCAGAAGCATCACTACAGTGGAAATCATCCCAACTATGTTGGCACCAAAACCACTACCAATCATCTGCAGCACCCCAAAGTATTATTAAAAACAAAAGAAAGAAATACAAGAAAACATGGGGGGACATAGGACCTTACCCATGAGAAGAGGGGGGATTACAAGAATCTATAATTAGGCATACCCCACCTATTACAGAAGAAATCATACCTAATAAAACTGGGAATCAGGCTCCACCAAGTGAAGCATTTAGAACTGACTCCAAAATTGGCTAGCTTATCAGCACAGTGATTAGCTTCTCTAAAAACATGAGAGATCAAGAAAGTTAAGTTTGAGGCCAAAGCAATACAGTTTCTCCATTTAGTTCTAATCTTCCAAGGAGCTAAGTCTGGGTTCGATTAAGCAAGAACCACAAGAGAAGAGTCACATTCCAGCCATAATCTGGACCAGCCCCTCTCAACAGCAATCTGAATTGCTGTCATGGCAGCAAGCAGTTCAGCAGAGAAAGAGTCCTGAGTTCCATAGAATTCTGCAAAACAGCCAAGAGTAGCTCCACAACTGTCTCTAAAGATTGCACCACCACCAGCTTGACCCGAAGAGCCTTTAGAGGCCCCATCTGTATTTACTTTAATCCAGCCTGGTAGAGGAGGGGTCCAAACAACATGGAGGATTTTAGGAGAGGCTCTCGGATGGCCTTTGATCCTCAGCAGCTCAAAGATTCTCAATTCCTTAGCAGAAGAGAACATTTTATTTGCAGAAACATTACCAGACAAAGAGATGGAGGCTTTGAGCATGCTAGTAGCTGCTCTCACTGTGATTGTTCTATCATCAAACTTCAGTTTATTTCTTGAGAACCAAATGATCCAAAAGGAATTAACAATAGCTGCAGTTATAGTGTCTTTCATTTGCAGGCTCCACTGCTTATGGCAAAGGGAGAGAATAGAGAATACAGAAGAAGTGTCCACCTGCACATCAAAGACTGATCCAAGCCAGTGCCAAATTTGCTTCGCAAAGGGACAAGCTAAGAATACGTGGTCTGCACTTTCTGCTGCAGACAAGCAGAGACTGCAAACAGAAACAGTGCAGCAGCCCCTCTTTTGAAGCTGATCTTCAGTAGGCAACTTATTATGAATAAGCCTCCAGATGACAAAAGACTTAGAGGGAGGAATTGCCCTATTCCAAATCAGCTTAGACCAGTCACAAATGGGATGCCTAATGTCTAAGAAATGGAAAGCTTCTTTGAAAGATAAACCACCCGAGGTTGAGTGCTGCCAAATAAGAGTGTCCACTACAGGGAAAACAGGAATGTCCAAATGAGGCAGCTCCTGACCAAAAATTGGGAGGTTAGCCATTAGAGATGCAGGAATAATCCATCTGCCATCCCTTATAAAGTCAGCAAGCTTGGCTTTCAGTTTATGCTGCAGGCTGTGAGGAACTTGCAGCAGAACTGCCAAGGGCTTTGAGAGCCATTTGTCAGTCCAGAAGTTAATTGATGAACCATCTCCAATCTGCCAAACAGAATTGTTAAGAACCGACTGCATATGATTTTTAATGCCAGGCCATAAGGAAGACTTGACATAGGTGGGGACAGGCTTGCAGTGATGAGAGAATCTGCTCCTAAGAAATGTAGCCCATTCAGCACAAGAGGAAACCAACTCAAAAGATAATTTCAGAAGAGCAGCATCATTGAGAGCTAACAAAGATTTAATGCCCAATCCACCTTCCAGAACAGGTCTGCAGAGTTTCTTCCAAGCAACTGTGCAGATTTTCTTGACATTAGGATCTCCAGACCAAATAAAATTCCTAATGGATTTGTCTAGATCCTTAAGAACAGATGAGGGCCAACAGTAGACATGAAAGCTATAAAGCATCATACTGTTGATCACAGACTTGACAAGCTCAACCCTTCCCATGATTGAAAGAAGTTTACCTTTCCAAGAGGCAAGTTTGGAGGTGATTCTGTCTGCTAAAGGCTGCAAGTGAATTCTTCTTGGCTTGCCCTTGAAAATTGGAACACCAAGATAATTGAAAGGAAAGGATCCAGCAGAAAATCCAAGCATCTGAGCCACTTTGGATGACTTGTTAGGGGAGATACTACCCGAGTAGAATTTACACTTGTTGAGGCTAAGCCTTTGACCTGAAGCAGCTCCATACTCAGCAAAGAGGCTCATCAGAGCTTCAAGACCCCTCTTGCTACCCTTACATAGAACAAGTACATCATCGGCATACAAGACATGGCTAGGAGAAGCAAGGCTCCTAGGACCAGAAATCGTTTGTAACACTCCAGAGCTGACAAGGGCAGATATTCCTCTACTCAAGGCATCTTGACAAGAAGACAGAAAAGCAGAGGTGAAAGAGGGTCACCCTGCCTAACCCCTCTTTTACAGGCAAAGAAACCTTCTGGTTTACCATTGATCAGAAAGGATAGCTTAGCAGAGTGAAGGATTGTTTTGATCCAATTGCAGAAAGTAAGATTGAAACCAAAAGCTTTCAAAACAGAAATAATGAATTTCCAGTCCAATGTGTCAAAAGCCTTTTTAATGTCAAGCTTAAGGGCCAGATTTCCACCATAGGCCTTATAGTCCAACAAATTACAAGCCTCTGAAGCAATACAAATGCACTCCTTGATGTTTCTACCTTTGACAAAACCTCTTTGCTGTGGAGAAATGATTCTGGCTGCAATATTTGCTAATCTGTCAGCTAGCACCTTTGTAATGATTTTAAGTTGAAAATTGGCTAAAGCAATAGGTCTATAGTCTTCAATTCTATCAGCATGTGGCATTTTTGGAATCAGAACTACCAGATTGGAATTCATGTTAGGCAAGAGCCAATTCTGAGCAAAAACTTGATTGACTGCCCTACACACATCAGTGCCAATAATATCCCAGTAGGATTGGTAGAAACAACCACCAAAGCCATCAGGACCAGGTGCACCATCACCATTCATTGCAAAGACAGCATTCTTTATTTCCTCCATAGAAGGCAGTCTTGTCAACAAACTGTTTTCTTCAGCTGTAACAGCATTGGGAATAACCCTGTTTATGAGATCATTAGGCTGACAATCATTAAGGACTGCATACAGATTTGAGAAGAAGTCAATGACATGGTTAGTCAAGCCCCCTGCATCATCAATGATAGCATCTCCACACTTAAGCATACTCAAAGATTTAGCAGCATATCTGGTTTTTGCAATTCTATGAAAAAAAGCAGTGTTTCTGTCCCCTTGGCAATGCCAATCAACCCTGGATTTTTCTCTCCAAAACTCCTCTTCAAACAGAAGAGCCTGCTGCAATTCAGTTTGTGCTAGAACTTCTTGCTCCATGAGATCATCACTCACACCTCTGGAATTAATGAGTTGCTGGACCGAATCCACAGCAGCCAAGGCAGCCTTAAATCTGTGATGCACATTCCCAAAAACCAGCTTGTTCCAATTTTTTAGTTCAACTTTTAAGGATTTCAGCTTCTGTGAGAGAACATACATTGGACAGCCATACACAGGCTTGCACCACACTTCCTTAATGAGCCTATAACAATCCGGATGACCAATCCACATTTTATGAAATTTAAAAGCAGAAGGGAAGGACTGAGCCAATCTAGAGCAGGTTACCATTATGGGAAAGTGGTCAGACTGAGATCTAATCAAGGTACATCAATAGGTTGAGTTCCAATTGTCTAGCCAAGCTTCATTACAAAGGGATCTATCCAGCCGTTTTTCAGTGTGAGCAGACCCCCTTCTCCTATTACTCCAAGTAAAACTGGCTCCTCTAGTAGGGAGATGGATCAGGCTGGCTGCATCAGTGAAGTTCTTAAAGTCTTCACAAGCAGCCTTGAGAGGTAAGGAAGATCCTCTAACTTCATGGGATCCCAAAATAGAATTAAATCACCTAGCATGCACCAAGGCCCAGGATTGTTGACCTGCAGACTAATTAATTCTGTCCAAAGGGATCTCCTAGAGAGATGAGAAGTGTTAGCATAAATAGCTGAGACAAAAAAATCTTTTCCATCTATGTTTATCTGAAATGAACACTGCTGAGTAGAGCATGACAGAGAGGTAGGAGATAACTGGATACTACATAACCCCCATATGTTTGGCAGAAGACTACCCCTATCATTTAGACAAAAAACCTTTAAGTTAAGCTGCCTCCAAAAGGAGTCTGAAACATCAGAAACCTTGATCCACGGCTCAGAAATGAAGACAAAATCTGGTTTGTTAGCCATACAGAAATTCTTGAAAACCAACCTTGTACTAGGATTTCCAAAACCCCTATAATTCCAATATATGATTTTCATTAGGCAAACTGTGTAGGTCCACCCCTTAATCGGGCAAAGGTTTTTTCCTGCTGTGCTGCCTTAGCAGCCTTTTGCCTTAATTTTTTCTTCTTAGACTTAGAAATGACATTTGAAAAATCATCTTCTTGAGAGGTCAAGAGGTATTTACTAGGGTCAGCCCTTCCAGTTAGAGGGGGCTGAGTCACCCCAATGGCAACATCAAGATTGTCTTCCTCATGACCCCAAAACTGGCTGACAATTTGCAAATCAGAAGTCACAACTTGATTCCTGATATCACTGTAAGGAGTGACAGTAATAGTGCAACTCCCTAAAGGCTTTGTAACAAGAGGAATATTACCTTGAGGAGGCATAGAGATCTCATTGCCTGCAAACAAAACCTGATCATTGTGCTGTGAAGGGGAGCAGTTCACAGGAGTATCTGCCACAAAGGTCCCAGTACTGGAGACAGACTGTTGGATAGGAGAGATGGGCTCACATTCTGCAGGAGAGTGTTACATGACCCCACAGATAGGTGAAAGCACCTTTGCCACATTCAAAGGATCCGAGGGCTGAACAAATCCTAGAAGAGGATTAGTGGAAACTTGAGCTTCAGGCTCAGTGCATGGGACATTATTAACTCCCAAAAAATCATCCGGTGCAATGACTGTCTCCACAGAGATTAAGTTGGATTTGTTGGTACCTGCCACCTGAACCAAATTTGGTTCAATACTATGATCTGCATAAGCAACTCCTTTGCCTTTATCCCCAGTACTCCTTGCTGTTTCCTTCGGGGTCTCAGTATTTCCTTGATTTGTTTTTGGCACATATTGCACTGTGATGAGCCTCTGTTTGACTGGTTTTATAACTAGTAAAGACCTTGGCTTTGTGCTTATTTTATATCATTTTTACCCAAATTAGACTTGATTGTCCTTAAGTAGTAATTTGAGTCTGTAAAGTGTTTTTAAGTTAATTTAGTTGATTTAGAATGAATAAAGTATTTACTTTTATTTTCTATTTTCAGGTTAATAAAAAGGAATAATTCAGGGTTTCTCGCCCGCGAGAAAACCTTGTCTCGCGACCCATCTAATGCGATTGTTCCAAGAAAATGCAAGGTCTCTGGTTCGCCCCGCGAAGAAATGGCTTGCCTCGCGAGTCATCCAACCATGAAAAGTCAGAGACGATCACGGCTTGCCCGTGTGGAAGGGCACGGGCGTTGCAGTTTGGGAATTTGAAGCGTTCGCCTCGCGAAGCTATCCTCGCCTCGCGAGAAGACCAAGAGTTGCAGACCTTTCGTGTTATTCGCCTCGCGAGCAGTGCTTCGCCTCGCGAGGCCTTGAATTTCAGAAGTTGTATATAAACTGCTCTATGGCAGAATGAAAAGGTGGCTAGTCAGTTTTGGCTAAGTCTCAGTTAGTAGTTAATTAGTTTTAGTCTTATTTTCTCTTTCTTTTGTTTTGCTTCTGTAATGGAGAGCTAGTCTCCTAGATTAATCTACTGTAATTGGTTTCCTTTTCCACACTTGAGGTTCTGTGATTCCTCTTTCATTTGCTTTTCTCTTTTCAATGCAATGCTGTATGTTTCTGTTTGTTATTTCAGTAAT
Source organism: Sophora flavescens (assembly GCA_030762895.1). Lineage (NCBI taxonomy): Eukaryota > Viridiplantae > Streptophyta > Magnoliopsida > Fabales > Fabaceae > Sophora > Sophora flavescens. Next base: position 9,350,399 of record CM061066.1, read on the forward strand.
ATATAGTGTGGTATTGTTTCATTTCGGTGATGCTATGTTCCTATATATAATCGCGTTTGTTATTTCGCGTGTGTTCATTCATGTTCGTTTGTTCATGAGAGCTTAACCCCGTTTGTTATTTCGGGAATAGGAACATACATCTGTAGTAGCGGTTTTCATTTGTTAATTGTTGCTACAACCGGGAGGGGATTAGTATCTGCTTAGGATTTGCATGAACCGATGATAGTGGGAAACCGAGAACAGTAGGTTAATCGTCCTTTAGTTTATTTGCTAATCTCTTAAACTGTTTTGTTTCCCTTCTCTGTTTTTGATTTATTTTGTTAATTTAGTTTTAATCTCAAAACCCCTCAATCTGACTTTTTCTAACTTTTTCTGTTAATAATAACAACACTAAAGAGTCCTTGAGAGACGATCCGAGTTGTCGCTCTATACTGCATTATTTTCATAATCGCTCGTTCTTTTTGGCGCGTGGCGACAGCGCGACCACACTGCCTTTTTTGGAGGATTTTTCTGAACAACATTCAAGTCCTTTGGAGCCGAAGATCCTCCTGATTTATGCTTTCTGCAATTAGCACTGGAGTGGCCAATAATCTTGCAAGATGAGCAGAATGAAGGGAGTTGCTCATATTCTATATCAACAAAGAAAGCGAAGTCTTCTGTCTCCACAAGGATCCTATCTCGCAGATCCACAGTAAGATCAATCTCAATGAGGATTCTATCAAAGTGGCCGAAAGATCTTGTCATAGTAACTTCATCTAATGCAATTGGCACACCAATACCACCACCAATCTCGAACAAGATCTTTGGCCGCCAATATTCTCGGGGCAAACCATGGAGCCGGACCCAACATTGTGCATGGGTTTGACGTAAGGTATTAGGGTTAAAATCCGGGATCCAAGACGACAATCTCAGCACACCAGGGTTTAAATTCAAAACCCCAGCAGATCTGATTCGGCGTTGATCCTCTAAGGAGGAGAAACTGAACTCATAGAAGCCTTTTCCCAGCGAAACTACAGACCATGTAGCGATAGGTTTCCAAACCTTGAGAAGCTTGGATCGCAAGTCACCCAGTTTTATTGGAGAATCTCCCTTGGGCGAGAATTAGGGCCAATGGACGAGGTTTTGGCATTCTTGGACACCAGCCTGGTATTCAGATTCAGAAATCTTTATCGCCCATTTGTCACCCTTCAAGCAAGGTTTTGGAAGTTGGTTAATAGGGATGTCAAAAGAAGTAGAAACCGCCTGTGCGAAGGTCTTTTTTGGAGGCAGAACAGGACAATTCGAAGGAGAAGAAAGGGGAGCAAGGAAACTCCATGGAACAATAGGATCGTTAGCCATGAAGATCATGCAAAACCCTAGAAGATCACTGGAAGAGAAACCCTAGCAGAGCCATCATCTGGACCACACTAGTTTAAAATTAGGGTTTCAAAATAGGGTTAGAATTAGGGTTTGGGTCAAAACTTGGGTTTTGGGTCAAAATTTGGGTTTTGGGTGAAAATTAGGGTTTACGGTTTGAATTAAGGTTTTGAGTTAAAAATAGGGTTTTGGGTCAAAAATAAGGTTAGAATTAGGGTTTTGGGTCAAAATTAGGGCTCTGGGTTAAAATTAGGGTTTGGGGTCAAAATTAGGGTTTTTGGTACAAATTAGGGTTTTGAGTTAAAAATAGGTTTTTGGGTCAAAAATAGGGTTAGAATTAGGGTTTTGGGTTAAAATTAGGGTTTTGGGTCAAAATTAGCGCTTAGGGTTAGAATTTGAGTTAGAATTAGGGTTTTGGTTTAAAATTAGGGTTTCGGGTCAAAATTAGGGTTCTGGGTCAGATTTAGGGTTAGGGTCAAAATTAGGGTTTTGTGTTTGAAGTAGGGTTTTGGGTCAAAAATAGGGTTAGAATTAGGGTTTTTGTCAAAATTAGGGCATTGGGTTACAATTAGGGTTTAGTATCAAAATTAGGGTTTAGGGTTTGAATTAGGGTTTTGAGTTAAAAATAGGATTTTGGGTCAAAATTAGGGCTTTGGGTTAAAATTAGGGTTATGGGTCAAAATTAGCGCTTAGGGTTAGAATTAGGGTTTTGGTTTAAAATTAGGGTTTGGGTCAAAATTAGGGTTCCGGGTCGGATTTAGGGTTTAGTGTCCAAATTAGGGTTTAGGGTTTGAATTAGGTTTTGAGTTAAAAATAGGGTTTTGGGTCAAAAATAAGGTTAGAATTAGGGTTTTGTGTAAAAATTAGGGCTCTGGGTTAAAATTAGGGTTTTGGGTCAAAATTAGGGTTTTTGGTACAAATTAGGGTTTTGAGTTAAAAATAGGTTTTTGGGTCAAAAATAGGGTTAGAATTAGGGTTTTGGGTTAAAATTAGGGTTCTGGGTCAAAATTAGCGCTTAGGGTTAGAATTTGAGTTAGAATTAGGGTTTTGGTTTAAAATTAGGGTTTCGGGTCAAAATTAGGGTTCTGGGTCAGATTTAGGGTTAGGGTCAAAATTAGGGTTTTGGGTTTGAACTAGGGTTTTGGGTCAAAAATAGGGTTAGAATTAGGGTTTTTTGTCAAAATTAGGGCATTTGGTTACAATTACGGTTTAGTCTCAAAATTAGGGTTTTGAGTTAAAAATAGGATTTTGGGTCAAAATTAGGGCTTTGGGTTAAAATTATGGTTCTGGGTCAAAATTAGCGCTTAGGATTAGAATTAGAGTTTTGGTTTAAAATTAGGGTTTCGGGTCAAAATTAGGGTTCCGGGTCGGATTTAGGGTTAGGGTCAAAATTAGGGTTTAGGGTTTGAATTAGGTTTTTAGGTCAAAAAAAGGGTTAGAATTAAGTTTTTTTGTCAAAATTAGGGCTTTGGGTTACAATTAGGGTTTAGTATCACAATTAGGGTTTAGGGTTTGAATTAGGGTTTTGGGTCAAAAATAAGGTTAGAATTAGGGTTTGGGGTTAAAATCTGGGTATTGGGTCCAAATTAGGGTTTTGGCTCAAAATTTAGAGTTTAGGGTTAGAGTTAAGGTTTTGAGTTAAAACTAGGGTTTTGGGTTAAAAATAGGGTTAGAATTAGGGTTTTGGTTTAAAATTAGGGTTTCGGGTTAAAATTAGGGTTCTGGGTCGGATTTATGGGTTTAAGGTTTGAAATTGGGTTGTCAGTTTAAAACATGGTTTTGGGTCAAAAATAGTTTTAGAATTAGGGTTTTCGTTAAAATTTGGGTTATGGGTCAAAATTGGGTTTTTGGTTCAAATGAGGGTTTTGAGTTAGAAATAGGATTTTGTGTCAAAATAGGGTTAGAATTAGGGTTTGGGTAAAAACTTGGGTTTTGGGTCAAAATTTGGGTTTTGGGTCAAAATTAGGGTTTACGGTTTGAATTAAGGTTGAGTTAAAAATAGGGTTTTGGGTCAAAAATAAGGTTAGAATTAGGGTTTTGGGTCAAAATAAGGGTTTATGGTACAAATTAGATTTTTGAGTTAGAAATAGGTTTTTGGGTCAAAAATAGGGTTAGAATTAGGGTTTTGGGTTAAAATTAGGGTTTTGGGTCAAAATTAGCGCTTAGGGTTAGAATTTGTGTTAGAATTAGGGTTTTGGTTTAAAATTAGGGTTTCGGGTCAAAATTAGGGTTTGGGGTTAAAATTTGGGTATTGGGTCCAAATTAGGGTTTTGGCTCAAAATTAGAGTTTAGGGTTTGAATTAAGGTTTTGAGTTAAAAAAAGGGTTTTGGGTTAAAAATAAGGTTAGAATTAGGGTTTTGGTTTAAAATTAGGGTTTCGGGTCAAAATTAGGGTTAATAACAAAACCGATGTTTAAAAATAAAATTAGAAATTAAAATTTTATTTTTAAACATCGGTTTTGTTATTAACCGATGTGTGAAAGTTTACCACATTGCCATGACAGCAATTCAGATTGCTGTTGAGAGGGGCTGGTCCAGATTATGGCTGGAATGTGACTCTTCTCTTGTGGTTCTTGCTTACTCGAACCCAGACTTAGCTCCTTGGAAGATTAGAACTAAATGGAGAAACTGTATTGCTTTGGCCTCAAACTTAACTTTCTTGATCTCTCATGTTTTTAGAGAAGCTAATCACTGTGCTGATAAGCTAGCCAATTTTGGAGTCAGTTCTAAATGCTTCACTTAGTGGAGCCTGATTCCCAGTTTTATTAGGTATGATTTCTTCTGTAATAGGTGGGGTATGCCTAATTATAGATTCTTGTAATCCCCCCTCTTCTCATGGGTAAGGTCCTATGTCCCCCAATGTTTTCTTGTATTTCTTTCTTTTGTTTTTAATAATACTTTGGGGTGCTGCAGATGATTGGTAGTGGTTTTGGTGCCAATATAGTTGGGATGATTTCCACTGCAGTGATGCTTCTGCACTCTTTTTTGCTATAAAAAAAAAAAACCCCAGCCCTAATTTTGACCCAAAACACCAATTCTGACCCAAAACCCTAATTTAGACCCAAAACCCTATTTTTAACACAAAACCCTAATTCAAAGCCTAAATCCTAATTTTGACCCTAAACCCTAATTTTGATCCTAAACCCTAAATTTGAACCAAAACCCTAATTTAGACCCAAAACCCTAATTCTAACACTATTTTTGTACCAAAATCCTTTTTTTAACTCAAAACCCAAATTCAAACCCTAAACCCAGACACTAATTCTAATCCAAAACCCTAAATTTTGACCCTAAACCCTAAATTTAATCCAAAACCCTAATGTTGACCCAGAACCCTAATTTTGACTCAAAACCCGAATTTTGACCCGAGACCCTAATTCAAACCCAAACCCTAATTTTGACTCAAAACCCGAATTTTGATCCGAGACCCTAATTCAAACCCTAAACCCTAATTTTGACCCAAAGCCTAAATTATAACCCGCAACCCTAATTTTGACCCAAAATACCAATTCTGACCCAAAACCCTAATTTAGACACAAACCCTATTTTTAACCCAAAACCCTAATCCAAAGCCTAAACCCTAATTTTGACCCTAAACCCTAACGTTGATCCTAAACCCTGAGTTTAAACCAAAACCCTAATTCTAACCCTATTTTTGTCCCAAAACCCTAAATTTAACCCAGAACCCTAATTTTAGTCCAAAACCCTAATTTTGATCCTAAACCCTAAAATTGAACCAAAACCCTAATTTAGACCCAAAACGCTATTTCTAACCCTATTTTTGTTCCAAAACCCTTTTTTTAACTCAAAACCCAAATTTAAATCCTAAACCCAGACACTAATTCTAATCCAAAACCCTAAATTTTGACCCTAAACCCTAAATTTAATCCAAAACCCTAATGTTGACCCAGAACCCTAATTTTGACCCGAAACCCGAATTTTGACCCGAAACCCTAATTCAAACCCTAAACCCTAATTTTGACCCAAAACCGATATTTTGACCCAAAACCGAAATTAAAACTCGTAGCCCTAATTTTGACCATAAACCCTAACGTTGATCCTAAACCCTGACTTTGAACCAAAACCCTAATTATAACCCTATTTTTGTCCCAAAAGCGTAAATTTAACCCAGAACCCTAATTTTAATCCAAAACCCTAAATTTTGACCCTAAACCCTAAATTTAACCCAAAACCCTAATTTTGACCCACAACCCTAATTTTGACCCAAAACTTAATTCTGACCCTAATTTAGACCCAAAACTCTAATTCTAAGCCTATTTTTGACCCAAAACCCTAAATCAAACCCTAAACGCCAATTTTGACCCAAAGCCCTAACTTTGACCCAAAACCCTAATTTTGAAACAAAACCCTATTTTTAACCCAAAACCCTAATTCAAAGCCTAAACCCAAATTTTAACCATAAACCCTAATTTTGATCCTAAACCCTAAATTTGAACCAAAATCCTAATTCTAACCCTATTTTTGTCCCAAAACCCTATTTTGGACCCAAAACCATAATTTAGACCCAAAACCCTATTTCTCACCCTATTCTTGTCCCAAACCCCTATTTTTAACCCAAAACCCTAATTCAAACCCTAAACCCAAATTATGACCCTAAACCCTAAATTTAACCCAGAACCCTAATTCTCACCCTATTTTTGTCCCAAAACCCTAATTCAAACCCTAAACCCAAATTATGACCCTAAATTTGATCCATAACCCTAATTTTGACCCAAAACCTATTGACCCCAAACCCTAATTCTGATCCAAAACCCTAATTTGAACCCTATTTTTGACCCAAATCCCTATTTTAAACTCAAAACCCTAATTCAAACCCTAAATCCTAATTTTAACCCTAAACCCTAATTTTGATCCAAACCCCTAAATTTGGCCCAAAACCCTAATTCTAAACCTAATTTAGACCCAAACCCCTAATTTTAACCCTATTTTTAACTCAAAACCATAATTAAAACCCTAAACCCAAAATTTGACCCTAAAACCTAAATTTAATTTAGAATACTAATTTTTACCCGAAACCCAAATTTTAACCCAAAAACCTAAATTTTGATCCAAAACCCTATGTTTAACTCAAAACCCTAATTCAAACCCAATTTTTGTCCATAAACCCTTTTTTTGACCTAAAACCCAAATTTGGACCCAAAACCCAAATTTGGACCCAAAAACCTAATTCTGACCCTAATTTAGAACCAAACCCATAATTCTAACCCTATTTTGGACCCGAAACGCTATTTTTAACGTAAAACCCTAATTCTAACCCTATTTTTATTTTTAACGTAAAACCCTGTTTCTAACCCTATTTTTGACCCAAAACCCTATTTTTAACTCAAAACCCTAATTTAGACCTAAAACTTAATTCTAACCCTAATTTAGACCCAAAACCCTAATTCTAACCCTAATTTAGATCCAAACCCCTAATTCAAACCCTAAACCCTAATTTTGACCCAGAGCCCTAATTTTGACCCAAAACCCTAATTTAGACACAAAACATTATTTTTATCCCAAAACCCTATTTTTAACTCAAAACCCGACACCTTAATTTTGACCCAAAACCCTAATTCAAACCCTAAACCCTAATTTTGACCCAAAACCCGAATTTAGACACAAAACCCTATTTTTAACCCAAAACCCTATTTTTAACTCAAAACCCGACACCTTAATTTTGACCCAAAACCCAAATTTTGACTCAAAATCCTAATTTAGACCCAAAACCCGAATTTTGACCCAAAACCCAAATTCAAACCAAAAACCCTAATTTTAACCCAAAACCGAAATTGTGACCCAAAACCCAAATTATAACCCAAAGCCCTAATTTGGACCCAAAACCCTAATTCTGACCCAAAACCCTAATTTAGACCCAAAACCCTATTTTTAACACAAAACCCTAATTCAAAGCCTAAATCCTAATTTTCACCTTAAACCCTAATTTTGATCCTAAACCCTAAATTTGAACCAAAACCCTAATTTAGACCCAAAAACCTAATTCTAACCCTAATTTAGACCCAAAACCCTAATTCTAACCCTATTTTTGTCCCAAAATCCTTTTTTTAACTCAAAACCCAAATTCAAACCCTAAACCCAGACACTAATTCTAATCCAAAACCCTAAATTTTGACCCCAAACCCTAAATTTAATCCAAAACCCTAATGTTGACCCAGAACCCTAATTTTGACCCAAAACCCGAATTTTGACCCGAGACCCTAATTCAAACCCTAAACCCTAATTTTGAACCAAAGCCTAAATTATAACCCGCAGCCCTAATTTTGACCCAAAACACCAATTCTGACCCAAAACCCTAATTCAAAGCCTAAACCCAAATTTTGACCCTAAACCCTAACGTTGATCCTAAACCCTGAATTTGAACCAAAACCCTAATTCTAACCCTATTTTTGTCCCAAAACCCTAAATTTAACCCAGAACCCTAATTTTAGTCCAAAACCCTAATTTTGATCCTAAACCCTAAAATTGAACCAAAACCCTAATTTAGACCCAAAACGCTAATTCTAACCCTATTTTTGTTCCAAAACCCTTTTTTTAACTCAAAACCCAAATTCAAACCCTAAACGCAGACACTAATTCTAATCCAAAACCCTAAATTTTGACCATAAACCCTAAATTTAATCCAAAACCCTAATGTTGACCCAGAACCCTAATTTTGACCCAAAACCCGAATTTTGACCCGAAACCCTAATTCAAACCCTAAACCCTAATTTTGACCCAAAACCGAATTTTTGACCAAAAACCCAAATTATAAACCGTAGCCCTACTTTTGACCCTAAACCCTAACGTTGATCCTAAACCATGAATTTGAACCAAAACCCTAATTCTAACCCTATTTTGTCCCAAAACCCTAAATTTAACCCAGAACCCTAATTTTAATCCAAAACCCTAAATTTTGACCCTAAACACGAATTTTGACCCAGAACCCTAATTCAAACCAAAAACCTTAATTTTAACCCAAAACCGAAATTCTGACCCAAAACCCAAATTATAACCCAAAGCCCTAATTTGGACCCAAAACCCTAATTCTGACCCAATACCCTAATTTAGACCCAAAACCCTATTTTTAACACACAACCCTAATTCAAAGCCTAAATCCTAATTTCGACCCTAAACCCTAATTTTGATCCTAAACCCTAAATTTGAACCAAAACCCTAATTTAGACCCAAAAACCTAATTCTAACCCTAATTTAGACCCAAAACGCTAATTCTAACCCTATTTTTGTTCCAAAACCCTTTTTTTAGCTCAAAATCCTAATTCAAACCCAATTTTTGTCCCTAAACCCTTTTTTTGACCTAAAACCAAAATTTGGACCCAAAAACCTAATTCTGACCCTAATTTAGAACCAAACCCATAATTGTAACCCTATTTTGGAACCGAAACGCTATTTTTAACGTAAAACCCTAATTCTAATACTATTTTTATTTTTAACGTAAAACCCTGTTTCTAACCCTATATTTGACCCAAAAATCTATTTTTAACTCAAAACCCTAATTTAGACCTAAAACTTAATTCTAACCCTAATTTAGACCCAAAACCCCAATACTAAGCCTATTGTTGACCCAAAATCCTAATTCAAACCCTAAACCCTAATTTTGACCCAGAGCCTAAATTATAACCCGCAGCCCTAATTTTGACCCAAAACACCAATTATGACCCAAAACCCTAATTCAAAGCCTAAACCCTAATTTTGACCCTAAACCCTAACGTTGATCCTGAACCCTGAATTTGAACCAAAACCCTAATTCTAAGCCTATTTTTGTCCCAAAACCATAAATTTAACCCAGAACCCTAATTTTAATCCAAAACCCTAAATTTTGACCCTAAACCCTATTTTTGATCCTAAACCCTAAACCCTAATTTTGATCCTAAACCCTAAAATTGAACCAAAACCCTTATTTAGACCCAAAACGCTAATTGTAACCCTATTTTTGTTCGAAACCCTTTTTTTTAACTCAAAACCCAAATTCAAACCCTAAACCAGACACTAATTCTAATCCAAAACCCTAATGTTGACCCAGAACCCTAATTTTGACCCAAAACCCGAATTTTGACCCGAAACCCTAATTCAAACCCTAAACCCTAATTTTGACCCAGAACCCTAATTTTGACCCAAAACCCAAATTATAACCCGTAGCCCTAATTTTGACCCTAAACCCTAACGTTGATCCTAAACCATGAATTTGAACCAAAACCCTAATTCTAACCCTATTTTTGTCCCAAAACCCTAAATTTAACCCAGAACCCTAATTTTAATCCAAAACCCTAAATTTTGACCCTAAACCCGAATTTTGACCTAGAACCCTAATTCAAACCAAAAACCGAAATTCTGACCCAAAACCCAAATTATAACCCAAAGCCCTAATTTGGACCCAAAACCCTAATTCTGACCCAAAACCCTAATTTAGACCCAAAACCCTATTTTTAACACAAAACCCTAATTCAAAGCCTAAATTCTAATTTTGACCCTAAACCCTAATTTTGATCCTAAACCCTAAATTTGAACCAAAACCCTAATTTAGACCCAAAAAACCTAATTCTAACCCTAATTTAGACCCAAAACCCAAATTCTAACCCTATTTTTGTCCAAAAATCCTTTTTTTTAACTCAAAACCCAAATTCAAACCCTAAACCCAGACACTAATTCTAATCCAAAACCCTAAATTTTGACCCTAAACCCTAAATTTAATCCAAAACCCTAATGTTGACCCAGAACCCTAATTTTGACCCAAAACCCGAATTTTGACCCGAAACCCTAATTCAAACCCTAAACCCTAATTTTGACCCAAAACCGAAATGTTGACCCAAAACCCAAATTAAAACCCGTAGCCCTAATTTTGACCCTAAACCCTAACGTTGATACTAAACCCTTAATTTGAACCAAAACCCTAATTCTAACCCTATTTTTGTCCCAAGGCCCTAAATTTAACCCAGAACCCTAATTTTAATCCAAAACCCTAAATTTTGACCCTAAACCCTTAATTTGACCCAGAACCCTAATTTTGACCCAAAACCCTAATTTAGACCCAAAACTTAATTCTGGCCCTAATTTACACCCAAAACCCTAATTCTAAGCCTATTTTTGACCCAAAACCCTAATTCAAACCCTACACCCCAATTTTGACCCAGAGCCCTAACTTTGACCCAAAACCCTAATTTTGACACAAAACCCTATTTTTAACCCAAAACCCTAATTCAAAGCCTAAACCCAAATTTTAACCATAAACTCTAATTTTGATCCTAAACCCTAAATTTGAACCAAAATCCTAATTCTAACCCTATTTTTGTCCCAAAACCCTATTTTGGACCCAAAACCATAATTTAGACCCAAAACCCTATTTCTCACCCTATTCTTGTCCCAAACCCCTATTTTTAACCCAAAACCCTAATTCAAACCCTAAACCCAAATTATGACCCTAAACCCTAAATTTAACCCAGAACCCTAAATTTGATCCATAACCCTAATTTTAACCCAAAACCTATTGATCACAAACCCTAATTCTGATCCAAAACCCTAATTCGAACCCTATTTTTGACCCAAATCCGTATTTTAAACTCAAAACCCGAATTCAAACCCTAAATCCTAATTTTGACCTTAAACCCTAATTTTGATCCAAACCCCTAAATTTGGCCCAAAACCCTAATTCTAAACCTAATTTAGACCCAAACCCCTAATTCTAACCCTATTTTTAACTAAAAACCATAATTAAAACCCTAAACCCAAAATTTGACCCTAAACCCTAAATTTAATTTAGAATACTAATTTTTACCCGAAACCCAAAAACCTAAATTTTGATCCAAAACCATAATTTTAACCCAGAACCCTAAATTTGACCTGGATCCCTAATTTCAACCCAAAGCCATAATTTTGACCCAAAACCCTAATTCTGGCCATAATTTAGACCCAAAACCCTATTTTTTTTACCCAAAACCCTAATTCTGACACTAAACCCTAATTGGGACCCAAAACCGAAATTTTGACCCTAAACCCTAATTTTGACCCTAAACCCTAATTCTAACCATTTTTTTGTCCCAAACCCTTTTTTTAACTCAAGACCCTATACCTTAATTTTGACCCAAAACCCAAATTTGGACCCAAAACCCTAATTTTGACCCAAAACCATAATTTAGACCCAAAACCCTAATTCTACCCTATTTTTGTCCCCAAACCCTATTTTTAACCCAAAACCCTAATTCAAAGCCTAAACCCTAACGTTGATCCTAAACCCTGAATTTGAACCAAAACCCTAATTTAGACCCAAAAACCTAATTCTAACCCTAATTCAGACCCAAAACCCTAATTCTAACCCTATTTTTGTCCCCAAATCCTTTTTTAACTCAAAACCCAAATTCAAACCCTAAACCGAGACACTATATCTAATCCAAAACCCTAAATTTTGACCCTAAACCCTAAATTTAATCCAAATACCTAATGTTGACCCAGAACCCTAATTTTGACACAAAACCCGAATTTTGACCCGAGACCCTAATTCAAACCCTAAACCCTAATTTTGACCCAAAGCCTAAATTATAACCCGCAGCCCTAATTTTGACCCAAAACACCAATTCTGACCCAAAACCCTAATTTAGACACAAAACCCTATTTTTTACCCAAAACCCTAATTCAAAGCCTAAACCCTAATTTGGACCCTAAACCCTAACGTTGATCCTAAACCCTGAATTTGAACCAAACCCCTAATTCTAACCCTATTTTTGTCCCAAAACCCTAAATTTAACCCATAACCCTAATTTTAGTCCAAAACCCTAATTTTGATCCTAAACCCTCAAATTGAACCAAAACCCTAATTTAGACCCAAAACGCTAATTCTAACCCTATTTTTGATCCAAAACCCTTTTTTTAACTCAAAACCCAAATTCAAACCCTAAACCCAGACACTAATTCTAATCCAACACCCTAAATTTTGACCCTAAACCCTAAATTTAATCCAAATCCATAATGTTGACCCAGAACCCTAATTTTGACCCGAAACCCTAATTCAAACCCTAAACCCTAATTTTGACCCAAAACCGAAATTTTGACCCAAAACCAAAATTATAACCCGTAGCCCTAATTTTGACCCTAAACCCTAACGTTGATCCTAAACCCTGAATTTGAACCAAAACCCTAATTCTAACCCTATTTTTGTCCCAAAACCCTAAATTTAACCCAGAACCCTAATTTTAATCCAAAACCCTAAATTTTGACCCTAAACCCTAAATTTGACCCAGAACCCTAATTCAAACCAAAAACCCTAATTTTAACCCAAAACCGAAATTGTGACCCAAAATTCAAATTATAACCCAAAGCCCTAATTTGGACCCAAAACCCTAATTCTGACCCAAAACCCTAATTTAGACCCAAAACCCTATTTTTAACACCAAATCCTAATTCAAAGCCTAAATCCTAATTTTGACCCTAAACCCTAATTTTGATCCTAAACCCTAAATTTGAACCAAAACCCTAATTTAGACCCAAAAACCTAACTCTAACCCTAATTTAGACCCAAAACCCTAATTCTAACCCTATTTTTGTCCCAAAATCCTTTTTTTTAACTCAAAACCCAAATTCAAATACTAAACCCAGACACTAATTCTAATCCAAAACCCTAAATTTTGACCCTAAACCCTAAATTTAATCCAAAACCCTAATGTTGACCCAGAACCCTAATTTTGACCCAAAACCCGAATTTTGAACCGAAACCCTAATTCAAACCCTAAACCCTAATTTTGACCCAAAACCCAAATTATAACCCGTAGCCCTAATTTTTACCCTAAACCCTAACGTTGATCCTAAACCATGAATTGGAACCAAAACCCTAATTCTAACCCTATTTTTGTCCCAAAACCCTAAATTTAACCCAGAACCCTAATTTTAATCCAAAACCCTAAATTTTGACCCTAAACCCGAATTTTGACCCAGAACCCTAATTCAAACCAAAAACCGAAATTCTGACCCAAAACCCAAATTATAACCCAAAGCCCTAATTTGGACCCAAAACCCTAATTCTGACCCAAAACCCTAATTTAGACCCAAAACCCTATTTTTAACACAAAACCCTAATTCAAAACCTAAATTCTAATTTTGACCCTAAACCCTAATTTTGATCCTAAACCCTAAATTTGAACCAAAACCCTAATTTAGACCCAAAAACCTAATTCTAACCCTAATTTAGACCCAAAACCCAAATTCTAACCCTATTTTTGTCCAAAAATCCTTTTTTTTAACTCAAAACCCAAATTCAAACCCTAAACCCAGACACTAATTCTAATCCAAAACCCTAAATTTTGACCCTAAACCCTAAATTTAATCCAAAACCCTAATGTTGACCCAGAACCCTAATTTTGACCCAAAACCCGAATTTTGACCCGAAACCCTAATTGAAACCCTAAACCCTAATTTTAACCCAAAACCGAAATGTTGACCCAAAACCCAAATTAAAACCCGTAGCCCTAATTTTGACCCTAAACCCTAACGTTGATACTAAACCCTTAATTTGAACCAAAACCCTAATTCTAACCCTATTTTTGTCCCAAGACCCTAAATTTAACCCAGAACCCTAATTTTAATCCAAAACCCTAAATTTTGACCCTAAACCCTAAATTTGACCCAGAACCCTAATTTAGACCCAAAACCCTAATTTAGACCCAAAACTTAATTCTGGCCCTAATTTACACCCAAAACCCTAATTCTAAGCCTATTTTTGACCCAAAACCCTAATTCAAACCCTACACCCCAATTTTGACCCAGAGCCCTATCTTTGACCCAAAACCCTAATTTTGACACATAACCCTATTTTTAACCCAAAACCCTAATTCAAAGCCTAAACCCAAATTTTAACCATAAACTCTAATTTTGATCCTAAACCCTAAATTTGAACCAAAATCCCAATTCTAACCCTATTTTTGTCCCAAAACCCTATTTTGGACCCAAAACCATAATTTAGACCCAAAACCCTATTTCTCACCCTATTCTTGTCCCAAACCCCTATTTTTAACCCAAAACCCTAATTCAAACCCTAAACCCAAATTATGACCCTAAACCCTAAATTTAACCCAGAACCCTAAATTTGATCCATAACCCTAATTTTAACCCAAAACCTATTGATCACAAACCCTAATTCTGATCCAAAACCCTAATTCGAACCCTATTTTTGACCCAAATCCGTATTTTAAACTCAAAACCCGAATTCAAACCCTAAATCCTAATTTTGACCTTAAACCCTAATTTTGATCCAAACCCCTAAATTTGGCCCAAAACCCTAATTCTAAACCTAATTTAGACCCAAACCCCTAATTCTAACCCTATTTTTAACTCAACCATAATTAAAACCCTAAACCCAAAATTTGACACTAAACCCTAAACTTAATTTAGAATACTAATTTTTACCCGAAACCCAAAAACCTAAATTTTGATCCAAAACCCTAATTTTAACCCAGAACCCTAAATTTGACCCGGATCCCTAATTTCAACCCAAAGCCATAATTTTGACCCAAAACCCTAATTCTGGCCCTAATTTAGACCCAAAACCCTATTTTTTAACCCAAAACCCTAATTCTGACACTAAACCCTAATTGGGACCCAAAACCGAAATTTTGACCCTAAACCCTAATTTTGACCCTAAACCCTAATTCTAACCATTTTTTTTTGTCCCAAACCCTTTTTTTAACTCGAGACCCTATATCTTAATTTTGACCAAAACCCAAATTTGGACCCAAAACCCTAATTTTGACCCAAAACCCTAATTCTACCCTATTTTTGTCCCCAAACCCTATTTTTAACCCAAAACCCTAATTCAAAGCCTAAACCCTAACGTTGATCCTAAACCCTGAATTTGAACCAAAACCCTAATTTAGACCCAAAAACCTAATTCTAACCCTAATTCAGACCCAAAACCCTAATTCTAACCCTATTTTTGTCCCCAAATCCTTTTTTAACTCAAAACCCAAATTCAAACCCTAAACCGAGACACTATATCTAATCCAAAACCCTAAATTTTGACCCTAAACCCTAAATTTAATCCAAATACCTAATGTTGACCCAGAACCCTAATTTTGACACAAAACCCGAATTTTGACCCGAGACCCTAATTCAAACCCTAAACCCTAATTTTGACCCAAAGCCTAAATTATAACCCGCAGCCCTAATTTTGACCCAAAACACCAATTTGACCCAAAACCCTAATTTAGACACAAAACCCTATTTTTTACCCAAAACCCTAATTCAAAGCCTAAACCCTAATTTTGACCCTAAACCCTAACGTTGATCCTAAACCCTGAATTTGAACCAAACCCCTAATTCTAACCCTATTTTTGTCCCAAAACCCTAAATTTAACCCATAACCCTAATTTTAGTCCAAAACCCTAATTTTGATCCTAAACCCTCAAATTGAACCAAAACCCTAATTTAGACCCAAAACGCTAATTCTAACCCTATTTTTGATCCAAAACCCTTTTTTTAACTCAAAACCCAAATTCAAACCCTAAACCCAGACACTAATTCTAATCCAACACCCTAAATTTTGACCCTAAACCCTAAATTTAATCCAAATCCATAATGTTGACCCAGAACCCTAATTTTGACCCAAAATCCGAATTTTGACCCGAAACCCTAATTCAAACCCTAAACCCTAATTTTGACCCAAAACCGAAATTTTGACCCAAAACCAAAATTATAACCCGTAGCCCTAATTTTGACCCTAAACCCTAACGTTGATCCTAAACCCTGAATTTGAACCAAAACCCTAATTCTAACCCTATTTTTGTCCCAAAACCCTAAATTTAACCCAGAACCCTAATTTTAATCCAAAACCCTAAATTTTGACCCTAAACCCTAAATTTGACCCAGAACCCTAATTCAAACCCAAAACCCTAATTTTAACCCAAAACCGAAATTGTGACCCAAAATTCAAATTATAACCCAAAGCCCTAATTTGGACCCAAAACCCTAATTCTGACCCAAAACCCTAATTTAGACCCAAAACCCTATTTTTAACACCAAACCCTAATTCAAAGCCTAAATCCTAATTTTGACCCTAAACCCTAATTTTGATCCTAAACCCTAAATTTGAACCAAAACCCTAATTTAGACCCAAAAACCTAACTCTAACCCTAATTTAGACCCAAAACCCTAATTCTAACCCTATTTTTGTCCCAAAATCCTTTTTTTTAACTCAAAACCCAAATTCAAATACTAAACCCAGACACTAATTCTAATCCAAAACCCTAAATTTTGACCCTAAACCCTAAATTTAATCCAAAACCCTAATGTTGAACCAGAACCCTAATTTTGACCCAAAACCCTAATTCAAACCATAAACCCTAATTTTTGACCCAAAACCCAAATTATAGACCGTAGCCCTACTTTTGACCCTAGACCCTAACGTTGATCCTAAACCATGAATTTGAACCAAAACCCTAATTCTAACCCTATTTTTGTCCCAAAACCCTAAATTTAACCCAGAACCCTAATTTTAATCCAAAACCCTAAATTTTGACCCTAAACCCGAATTTTGACCTAGAACCCTAATTCAAACCAAAAACCGAAATTCTGACCCAAAACCCAAATTATAACCCAAAGCCCTAATTTGGACCCAAAACCCTAATTCTGACCCAAAACCCTAATTTAGACCCAAAACCCTATTTTTAACACAAAACCCTAATTCAAAGCCTAAATTCTAATTTTGACCCTAAACCCTAATTTTGATCCTAAACCCTAAATTTGAACCAAAACCCTAATTTAGACCCAAAAAACCTAATTCTAACCCTAATTTAGACCCAAAACCCAAATTCTAACCCTATTTTTGTCCAAAAATCCTTTTTTTTAACTCAAAACCCAAATTCAAACCCTAAACCCAGACACTAATTCTAATCCAAAACCCTAAATTTTGACCCTAAACCCTAAATTTAATCCAAAACCCTAATGTTGACCCAGAACCCTAATTTTGACCCAAAACCCGAATTTTGACCAAACCCTAATTCAAACCCTAAACCCTAATTTTAACCCAAAACCGAAATGTTGACCCAAAACCCAAATTAAAACCCGTAGCCCTAATTTTGACCCTAAACCCTAACGTTGATACTAAACCCTTAATTTGAACCAAAACCCTAATTCTAACCCTATTTTTGTCCCAAGACCCTAAATTTAACCCAGAACCCTAATTTTAATCCAAAACCCTAAATTTTGACCCTAAACCCTAAATTTGACCCAGAACCCTAATTTAGACCCAAAACCCTAATTTAGACCCAAAACTTAATTCTGGCCCTAATTTACACCCAAAACCCTAATTCTAAGCCTATTTTTGACCCAAAACCCTAATTCAAACCCTACACCCCAATTTTGACCCAGAGCCCTATCTTTGACCCAAAACCCTAATTTTGACACATAACCCTATTTTTAACCCAAAACCCTAATTCAAAGCCTAAACCCAAATTTTAACCATAAACTCTAATTTTGATCCTAAACCCTAAATTTGAACCAAAATCCCAATTCTAACCCTATTTTTGTCCCAAAACCCTATTTTGGACCCAAAACCATAATTTAGACCCAAAACCCTATTTCTCACCCTATTCTTGTCCCAAACCCCTATTTTTAACCCAAAACCCTAATTCAAACCCTAAACCCAAATTATGACCCTAAACCCTAAATTTAACCCAGAACCCTAAATTTGATCCATAACCCTAATTTTAACCCAAAACCTATTGATCACAAACCCTAATTCTGATCCAAAACCCTAATTCGAACCCTATTTTTGACCCAAATCCCTATTTTAAACTCAAAACCCTAATTCAAACCCTAAATCCTAATTTTGACCTTAAACCCTAATTTTGATCCAAACCCCTAAATTTGGCCCAAAACCCTAATTCTAAACCTAATTTAGACCCAAACCCCTAATTCTAACCCTATTTTTAACTCAAAACCATAATTAAAACCCTAAACCCAAAATTCGACCCTAAACCCTAAATTTAATTTAGAATACTAATTTTTACCCGAAACCCAAAAACCTAAATTTTGATCCAAAACCCTAATTTTAACCCAGAACCCTAAATTTGACCCGGATCCCTAATTTCAACCCAAAGCCATAATTTTGACCCAAAACCCTAATTCTGGCCCTAATTTAGACCCAAAACCCTATTTTTTTACCCAAAACCCTAATTCTGACACTAAACCCTAATTGGGACCCAAAACCGAAATTTTGACCCTAAACCCTAATTTTGACCCTAAACCCTAATTCTAACCATTTTTTTTGTCCCAAACCCTTTTTTTAACTCAAGACCCTATACCTTAATTTTGACCCAAAACCCAAATTTGGACCCAAAACCCTAATTCTACCCTATTTTTGTCCCAAAACCCTATTTTTAACTCAAAACCCTAATTCAAACATAAACCCTAACGTTGATCCTAAACCCGAATTTGAACCAAAACCCTAATTTAGACCCAAAACCTAATTCTAACCCTAATTGGACCCAAAACCCTAATTCTAACCCTATTTTTGTCCCCAATTCCTTTTTTCACTCAAAACCCAAATTCAAACCCTAAACCGAGACACTATATCTAATCCAAAACCCTAAATTTTGACCCTAAACCCTAAATTTAATCCAAATACCTAATGTTGACCCAGAACCCTAATTTTGACACAAAACCCGAATTTTGACCCGAGACCCTAATTCAAACCCTAAACCCTAATTTTGACCCAAAGCCTAAATTATAACCCATGACCTAATTTTGACCCAAAACACCAATTCTGACCCAAAACCCTAATTTAGACACAAAACCCTATTTTAACCCAAAACCTAATTCAAAGCCTAAACCCTAATTTGGACCCTAAACCCTAACGTTGATCCTAAACCCTGAATTTGAACCAAACCCCTAATTCTAACCCTATTTTTGTCCCAAAACCCTAAATTTAACCCATAACCCTAATTTTAGTCCAAAACCCTAATTTTGATCCTAAACCCTCAAATTGAACCAAAACCCTAATTTAGACCCAAAACGCTAATTCTAACCCTATTTTTGATCCAAAACCCTTTTTTTAACTCAAAACCCAAATTCAAACCCTAAACCCAGACACTAATTCTAATCCAACACCCTAAATTTTGACCCTAAACCCTAAATTTAATCCAAATCCATAATGTTGACCCAGAACCCTAATTTTGACCCAAAATCCGAATTTTGACCCGAAACCCTAATTCAAACCCTAAACCCTAATTTTGACCCAAAACCGAAATTTTGACCCAAAACCAAAATTATAACCCGTAGCCCTAATTTTGACCCTAAACCCTAACGTTGATCCTAAACCCTGAATTTGAACCAAAACCCTAATTCTAACCCTATTTTTGTCCCAAAACCCTAAATTTAACCCAGAACCCTAATTTTAATCCAAAACCCTAAATTTTGACCCTAAACCCTAAATTTGACCCAGAACCCTAATTCAAACCAAAAACCCTAATTTTAACCCAAAACCGAAATTGTGACCCAAAATTCAAATTATAACCCAAAGCCCTAATTTGGACCCAAAACCCTAATTCTGACCCAAAACCCTAATTTAGACCCAAAACCCTATTTTTAACACCAAACCCTAATTCAAAGCCTAAATCCTAATTTTGACCCTAAACCCTAATTTTGATCCTAAACCCTAAATTTGAACCAAAACCCTAATTTAGACCCAAAAACCTAACTCTAACCCTAATTTAGACCCAAAACCCTAATTCTAACCCTATTTTTGTCCCAAAATCCTTTTTTTTAACTCAAAACCCAAATTCAAATACTAAACCCAGACACTAATTCTAATCCAAAACCCTAAATTTTGACCCTAAACCCTAAATTTAATCCAAAACCCTAATGTTGAACCAGAACCCTAATTTTGACCCAAAACCCGAATTTTGACCCGAAACCCTAATTCAAACCCTAAACCCTAATTTTGACCCAAAACCGAATTTTTGACCCAAAACCCAAATTATAACCCGTAGCCCTAATTTTGACCCTAAACCCTAACGTTGATCCTAAACCATGAATTTGAACCAAAACCCTAATTCTAACCCTATTTTTGTCCCAAAACCCTAAATTTAACCCAGAACCCTAATTTTAATCCAAAACCCTAAATTTTGACCCTAAACCCGAATTTTGACCTAGAACCCTAATTCAAACCAAAAACCGAAATTCTGACCCAAAACCCAAATTATAACCCAAAGCCCTAATTTGGACCCAAAACCCTAATTCTGACCCAAAACCCTAATTTAGACCCAAAACCCTATTTTTAACACAAAACCCTAATTCAAAACCTAAATTCTAATTTTGACCCTAAACCCTAATTTTGATCCTAAACCCTAAATTTGAACCAAAACCCTAATTTAGACCCAAAAACCTAATTCTAACCCTAATTTAGACCCAAAACCCAAATTCTAACCCTATTTTTGTCCAAAAATCCTTTTTTTTAACTCAAAACCCAAATTCAAACCCTAAACCCAGACACTAATTCTAATCCAAAACCCTAAATTTTGACCCTAAACCCTAAATTTAATCCAAAACCCTAATGTTGACCCAGAACCCTAATTTTGACCCAAAACCCGAATTTTGACCCGAAACCCTAATTCAAACCCTAAACCCTAATTTTGACCCTAAACCCTAACGTTGATACTAAACCCTTAATTTGAACCAAAACCCTAATTCTAACTCTATTTGTGTCCCAAGACCCTAAATTTAACCCAGAACCCTAATTTTAATCCAAAACCCTAAATTTTGACCCTAAACCCTAAATTTGACCCAGAACCCTAATTTTGACCCAAAACCCTGATTTAGACCCAAAACTTAATTCTGGCCCTAATTTACACCCAAAACCCTAATTCTAAGCCTATTTTTGACCCAAAACCCTAATTCAAACCCTACACCCCAATTTTGACCCAGAGCCCTATCTTTGACCCAAAACCCTAATTTTGACACATAACCCTATTTTTAACCCAAAACCCTAATTCAAAGCCTAAACCCAAATTTTAACCATAAACTCTAATTTTGATCCTAAACCCTAAATTTGAACCAAAATCCCAATTCTAACCCTATTTTTGTCCCAAAACCCTATTTTGGACCCAAAACCATAATTTAGACCCAAAACCCTATTTCTCACCCTATTCTTGTCCCAAACCCCTATTTTTAACCCAAAACCCTAATTCAAACCCTAAACCCAAATTATGACCCTAAACCCTAAATTTAACCCAGAACCCTAAATTTGATCCATAACCCTAATTTTAACCCAAAACCTATTGATCACAAACCCTAATTCTGATCCAAAACCCTAATTCGAACCCTATTTTTGACCCAAATCCCTATTTTAAACTCAAAACCCTAATTCAAACCCTAAATCCTAATTTTGACCATATACCCTAATTTTGATCCAAACCCCTAAATTTGGCCCAAAACCCTAATTCTAAACCTAATTTAGACCCAAACCCCTAATTCTAACCCTATTTTTAACTCAAAACCATAATTAAAACTCTAAACCCAAAATTTGACCCTAAACCCTAAATTTAATTTAGAATACTAATTTTTACCCGAAACCCAAAACCTAAATTTTGATCCA
>CM061066.1:9372844-9414922 GCA_030762895.1 Sophora flavescens
AAATTAGGTTTAGAATTAGGGTTTTGGGCCAAATTTAGGGGTTTGGATCAAAATTAGGGTTTAGGGTCAAAATTAGGATTTAGGGTTTGAATTAGGGTTTTGAGTTTAAAATAGGGATTTGGGTCAAAAATAGGGTTCGAATTAGGGTTTTGGATCAGAATTAGGGTTTGGGATCAATAGGTTTTGGGTTAAAATTAGGGTTATGGATCAAATTTAGGATTCTGGGTTAAATTTAGGGTTTGGGGTCATAATTTGGGTTTAGGGTTTGAATTAGGGTTTTGGGTTAAAAATAGGGGTTTGGGACAAAAATAGGGTGAGAATTAGGGTTTTGGGTCTAAATTATGGTTTTGGGTCCAAAATAGGGTTTTGGGACAAAAATAGGGTTAGAATTAGGATTTTGGTTCAGATTTAGGGTTTAGGATCAAAATTAGGGTTTATGGTTAAAATTTGGGTTTAGGCTTTGAATTAGGGTTTTGGGTTAAAAATAGGGTTTTGTGTCAAAATTAGGGTTTTGGGTCAAAGTTAGGGCTCTGGGTCAAAATTGGGGTTTAGGGTTTGAATTAGGGTTTTGGGTCAAAAATAGGCTTAGAATTAGGGTTTTGGGTCTAAATTAGGGTTAGAATTAAGTTTTGGGTCAAAATTAGGGTTTTGGGTCAAAATTAGGGTTCTGGGTGAAATTTAGGGTTTAGGATCAAAATTTAGGGTTTTGGATTAAAATTAGGGTTCTGGGATAAATTTAGGGTTTTGGGACAAAAATAAGGTTAGAATTAGGGTTTTGGTTCAAATTCAGGGTTTAGGATCAACGTTAGGGTTTAGGGTCAAAATTAGGGCTACGGGTTTTAATTTAGGTTTTGGGTCAAAATTTCGGTTTTGGGTCAAAATTAGGGTTTAGGGTTTGAATTAGGGTTTCGGGTCAAAATTCGGGTTTTTGGTTAAAATTTAGGGTTTTGGATTAGAATTAGTGTCTGGGTTTAGGGTTTGAATTTGGGTTTTGAGTTAAAAAAAGGGTTTTGGAACAAAAATAGGGTTAGAATTAGCGTTTTGGGTCTAAATTAGGGTTTTGGTTCAATTTGAGGGTTTAGGATCAAAATTAGGGTTTTGGACTAAAATTAGGGTTAAGGGTTAAATTTAGGGTTTTGGTACAAAAATAGGGTTAGAATTAGGGGTTTGGTTCAAATTCAGGGTTTAGGATCAACGTTAAGGTTTAGGGTCAAAATTAGGGTTTAGGCTTTGAATTAGGGTTTTGGGTAAAAAATAGGGGTTTGTGTCTAAATTAGGGGTTTGGGTCAGAAATGGTGTTTTGGGTCAAAGTTAGGGCTGCGGGTTATAATTTAGGCTTTGGGTCAAAATTAGGGTTCAGGGTTTGAATTAGGGTCTCAGGTCAAAATTCGGGTTTTGTGTCAAAATTAGGGTTCTGGTCAACATTAGGGATTCGGATTAAATTTAGGGTTTAGGGTCAAAATTTAGGGTTTTGGATTAGAAATAGTGTCTGGGTCTAAATTAGGGTTTTGGTTCAATTTCAGGGTTTAGGATTAACCTTAGGGTTTAGGCTTTGAATTAGGGTTTTGGGTTAAAAATAGGGTTTGGGGACAAAAATAGGGTAGAATTAGGGTTTTGGGTCTAAATTAGGGTTTGGGTCCAAAATAGGGTTTTGGGTCAAAATTTGGGTTTTGGGTCAAAATTAAGGTATAGGGTCTTGAGTTAAAAAAAGGGTTTGGGACAAAAAAAAGGGTCAAAATTATGGTTTATGGGTCAACATTTCGGTTTTGGGTCCCAATCAGGGTTTAGTGTCAGAATTAGGGTTTTGGGTAAAAAATAGGGTTTTAGGTCTAAATTAGGGCCAGAATTAGGGTTTTGGGTCAAAATTATGGCTTTGGGTTGAAATTAGGGTTCCGGGTCAAATTTAGGGTTCTGGGTTAAAATTATGGTTTTGGATCAAAATTTAGGTTTTTGGGTTAAAATTTGGGTTTCAGGTAAAAATTAGTATTCTAAATTAAATTTAGGTTTTAGCGTCAAATTTTTGGTTTAGGGTTTTAATTATGGTTGAGTTAAAAATAGGGTTAGAATTAGGGGTTTGGGTCTAAATTAGGTTTAGAATTAGGGTTTTGGGCCAAATTTAGGGGTTTGGATCAAAATTAGGGTTTAGGGTCAAAATTAGGATTTAGGGTTTGAATTAGGGTTTTGAGTTTAAAATAGGGATTTGGGTCAAAAATAGGGTTCGAATTAGGGTTTTGGATCAGAATTAGGGTTTGTGATCAATAGGTTTTGGGTTAAAATTAGGGTTATGGATCAAATTTAGGGTTCTGGGTTAAATTTAGGGTTTGGGGTCATAATTTGGGTTTAGGGTTTGAATTAGGGTTTTGGGTTAAAAATAGGGGTTTGGGACAAAAATAGGGTGAGAATTAGGGTTTTGGGTCTAAATTATGGTTTTGGGTCCAAAATAGGGTTTTGGGACAAAAATAGGGTTAGAATTAGGATTTTGGTTCAAATTTAGGGTTTAGGATCAAAATTAGGGTTTATGGTTAAAATTTGGGTTTAGGCTTTGAATTAGGGTTTTGGGTTAAAAATAGGGTTTTGGGTCAAAGTTAGGGCTCTGGGTCAAAATTGGGGTTTAGGGTTTGAATTAGGGTTTTGGGTCAAAAATAGGCTTAGAATTAGGGTTTTGGGTCTAAATTAGGGTTAGAATTAAGTTTTGGGTCAAAATTAGGGTTTTGGGTCAAAATTAGGGTTCTGGGTCAAATTTAGGGTTTAGGATCAAAATTTAGGGTTTTGGATTAAAATTGGGGTTCTGGGATTAATTTAGGGTTTTGGGACAAAAATAAGGTTAGAATTAGGGTTTTGGTTCAAATTCAGGGTTTAGGATCAACGTTAGGGTTTAGGGCCAAAATTAGGGCTAAGGGTTTTAATTTAGGTTTTGTGTCAAAATTTCGGTTTTGGGTCAAAATTAGGGTTTAGGGTTTGAATTAGGGTTTCGGGTCAAAATTCGGGTTTTTGGTCAAAATTTAGGGTTTTGGATTAGAATTAGTGTCTGGGTTTAGGGTTTGAATTTGGGTTTTGAGTTAAAAAAAAGGGTTTTGGAACAAAAATAGGGTTAGAATTAGCGTTTTGGGTCTAAATTAGGGTTTTGGTTCAATTTGAGGGTTTAGGATCAAAATTAGGGTTTTGGACTAAAATTAGGGTTAAGGGTTAAATTTAGGGTTTTGGGACAAAAATAGGGTTAGAATTAGGGGTTTGGTTCAAATTCAGGGTTTAGGATCAACGTTAGGGTTTAGGGTCAAAATTAGGGTTTAGGCTTTGAATTAGGGTTTTGGGTAAAAAATAGGGTTTTGTGTCTAAATTAGGGTTTTGGGTCAGAATTGGTGTTTTGGGTCAAAATTAGGGCTGCGGGTTATAATTTAGGCTTTGGGTCAAAATTAGGGTTCAGGGTTTGAATTAGGGTCTCAGGTCAAAATTCGGGTTTTGTGTCAAAATTAGGGTTCTGGGTCAATATTAGGGATTTGGATTAAATTTAGAGTTTAGGGTCAAAATTTAGGGTTTTGGATTAGAAATAGTGTCTGGGTCTAAATTAGGGTTTTGGTTCAATTTCAGGGTTTAGGAATAACCGTAGGGTTTAGGCTTTGAATTAGGGTTTTGGGTTAAAAATAGGGTTTGGGGACAAAAATAGGGTAGAATTAGGGTTTTGGGTCTAAATTAGGGTTTGGATCCAAAATAGGGTTTTGGGTCCAAATTTGGGTTTTGGGTCAAAATTAAGGTATAGGGTCTTGAGTTAAAAAAAGGGTTTGGGACAAAAAAAAAGGGTCAAAATTAGGGTTTAGGGGTCAAAATTTCGGTTTTGGGTCCCAATTAGGGTTTAGTGTCAGAATTAGGGTTTTGGGTAAAAAATAGGGTTTTGGGTCTAAATTAGGGTCAGAATTAGGGTTTTGGGTCAAAATTATGGCTTTGGGTTGAAATTAGGGTTCCGGGTCAAATTTAGGGTTCTGGGTTAAAATTATGGTTTTGGATCAAAATTTAGGTTTTTGGGTTAAAATTTGGGTTTCGGGTAAAAATTAGTATTCTAAATTAAATTTAGGGTTTAGGGTCAAATTTTTGGTTTAGGGTTTTAATTATGGTTGAGTTAAAAATAGGGTTAGAATTAGGGGTTTGGGTCTAAATTAGGTTTAGAATTAGGGTTTTGGGCCAAATTTAGAGGTTTGGATCAAAATTAGGGTTTAGGGTCAAAATTAGGATTTAGGGTTTGAATTAGGGTTTTGAGTTTAAAATAGGGATTTGGGTCAAAATTAGGTTTCGAATTAGGGTTTTGGATCAGAATTAGGGTTTGTGATCAATAGGTTTTGGGTTAAAATTAAGTTTATGGATCAAATTTAGGATTCTGGGTTAAATTTAGGGTTTGGGGTCATAATTTGGGTTTAGGGTTTGAATTAGGGTTTTGGGTTAAAAATAGGGGTTTGGGACAAAAATAGGGTGAGAATTAGGGTTTTGGGTCTAAATTATGGTTTTGGGTCCAAAATAGGGTTTTGGGACAAAAATAGGGTTAGAATTAGGATTTTGGTTCAGATTTAGGGTTTAGGATCAAAATTAGGGTTTATGGTTAAAATTTGGGTTTAGGCTTTGAATTAGGGTTTTGGGTTAAAAATAGGGTTTTGTGTCAAAATTAGGGTTTTGGGTCAAAGTTAGGGCTCTGGGTCAAAATTGGGGTTTAGGGTTTGAATTAGGGTTTTGGGTCAAAAATAGGCTTAGAATTAGGGTTTTGGGTCTAAATTAGGGTTAGAATTAAGTTTTGGGTCAAAATTAGGGTTTTGGTTCAAAATTAATGTTCTGGGTCAAATTTAGGGTTTAGGATCAAAATTTAGGGTTTTGGATTAAAATTGGGGTTCTGGGATTAATTTAGGGTTTTGGGACAAAAATAAGGTTAGAATTAGGGTTTTGGTTCAAATTCAGGGTTTAGGATCAACGTTAGGGTTTAGGGCCAAAATTAGGGCTAAGGGTTTTAATTTAGGTTTTGGGTCAAAATTTCGGTTTTGGGTCAAAATTAGGGTTTAGGGTTTGAATTAGGGTTTCGGGTCAAAATTCGGGTTTTTGGTCAAAATTTAGGGTTTTGGATTAGAATTAGTGTCTGGGTTTAGGGTTTGAATTTGGGTGTTGAGTTAAAAAAAGGGTTTTGGAACAAAAATAGGGTTAGAATTAGCGTTTTGGGTCTAAATTAGGGTTTTGGTTCAATTTGAGGGTTTAGGATCAAAATTAGGGTTTTGGACTAAAATTAGGGTTAAGGGTTAAATTTAGGGTTTTGGGACAAAAATAGGGTTAGAATTAGGGGTTTGGTTCAAATTCAGGGTTTAGGATCAACGTTAGGGTTTAGGGTCAAAATTAGGGTTTAGGCTTTGAATTAGGGTTTTGGGTAAAAAATAGGGTTTTGTGTCTAAATTAGGGTTTTGGGTCAGAATTGGTGTTTTGGGTCAAAATTAGGGCTGCGGGTTATAATTTAGGCTTTGGGTCAAAATTAGGGTTCAGGGTTTGAATTAGGGTCTCAGGTCAAAATTCGGGTTTTGTGTCAAAATTAGGGTTCTGGGTCAACATTAGGGATTTGGATTAAATTTAGGGTTTAGGGTCAAAATTTAGGGTTTTGGATTAGAAATAGTGTCTGGGTCTAAATTAGGGTTTTGGTTCAATTTCAGGGTTTAGGATTAACCTTAGGGTTTAGGCTTTGAATTAGGGTTTTGGGTTAAAAATAGGGTTTGGGGACAAAAATAGGGTAGAATTAGGGTTTTGGGTCTAAATTAGGGTTTGGGTCCAAAATAGGGTTTTGGGTCCAAATTTGGGTTTTGGGTCCAAATTTTTGTTTGGGGTCAAAATTAAGGTATAGTGTCTTGAGTTAAAAAAAGGGTCAAAATTAGGGTTTAGGGGTCAAAATTTCGGTTTTGGGTCCCAATTAGGGTTTAGTGTCAGAATTAGGGTTTTGGGTAAAAAATAGGGTTTTGGGTCTAAATTAGGGTCAGAATTAGGGTTTTGGGTCAAAATTATGGCTTTGGGTTGAAATTAGGGTTCCGGGTCAAATTTAAGGTTCTGGGTTAAAATTATGGTTTTGGATCAAAATTTAGGTTTTTGGGTTAAAATTTGGGTTTCGGGTAAAAATTAGTATTCTAAATTAAATTTAGGGTATAGGGTCAAATTTTTGGTTTAGGGTTTTAATTATGGTTGAGTTAAAAATAGGGTTAGAATTAGGGGTTTGGATCTAAATTAGGTTTAGAATTAGGGTTTTGGGCCAAATTTAGGGGTTTGGATCAAAATTAGGGTTTAGGGTCAAAATTAGGGCTACGGGTTTTAATTTAGGTTTTGGGTCAAAATTTCGGTTTTGGGTTTAGGATTTAGGGTTTGAATTAGGGTTTCGGGTTTCGGGTCAAAATTCGGGTTCTGGGTCAACATTAGGGTTTTGGATTAAATTTAGGGTTTAGGGTCAAAATTTAGGGTTTTGGATTAGAATTAGTGTCTGGGTTTAGGGTTTGAATTTGGGTTTTGAGTTAAAAAAAGGGTGTTGGAACAAAAATAGGGTTAGAATTAGCGTTTTGGGTCTAAATTAGGGTTTTTGTTCAATTTTAGGGTTTAGGATCAAAATTAGGGTTTTGGACTAAAATTAGGGTTCTGGGTTAAATTTAGGGTTTTGGGACAAAAATAGGGTTAGAATTAGGGTTTTGGTTCAAATTCAGGGTTTAGGATCAACGTTAGGGTTTAAGGTCAAAATTAGGGTTTAGGCTTTGAATTTGGGTTTTGGGTTAAAAATAAGGTTTTGTGTCTAAATTAGGGTTTTGGGTCAGAATTGGTATTTTGGGTCAAAATTAGGGTTGCGGGTTATAATTTAGGCTTTGGGTCAAAATTAGGGTTTAGGGTTTGAATTAGGGTCTCGGGTCAAAATTCGGGTTTTGGGTCAAAATTAGGGTTCTGGGTCAACATTAGGGTTTTTGATTAAATTTAGGGTTTAGGGTCAAAATTTAGGCTTTTGGATTAGAATTAGTGTCTGGGTTTAGGGTTTGAATTTGGGTTATGAGTAAAAAGGGTCTTGGTACAAAAATAGGGTTAATATTAGGGTTTTGGTTCAAATTCAGGGTTTAGGATCAACGTTAGGGTTTAGGGTCAAAAATAGGGCTACGGGTTATAATTTGGGTTTTGGGTCAAAATTTCGGTTTTGGGTCAAAATTAGGGTTTAGGGTTTGAATTAGGGTTTCAGGTGAAAATTCGGGTTTTGGGTCAAAATTAGGGTTTTGGTTCAGCATTAGGGTTTTGGATTAAATTTAGGGTTTAGGGTCAAAATTTAGGGTTTTGGATTATAATTAGGTTGTTAGCGTTTAGGGATTGAATTTGGGTTTTGAGTTAAAAAAAGGATTTTGGGACAAAAATAGGGTTAGAATTAGGGTTTTGGGTCTAAATTAGGGTTTGAATTAGGTTTTTGGGTCTAAATTAGGGTTTTGGTTCAAATTTAGGGTTTAGGATCAAAATTAGGGTTTAGGGTCAAAATTAGGATTTAGGCTTTGAATTAGGGTTTTGTGTTAAAAATAGGGTTTTGGGTCTAAATTAGGCTTTTGGGTCCAAATTAGGGCTTTGGGTCAAAATTAGGGCTGCGGGTTATAATTTAGGCTTTGGGTCAAAATTAGGGCTCTGGGTCAAAATTCGGGTTTAGGGTCAAAATTTAGGGTTTTGGATTCAAATTAGTGTTCTGGATTAAATTTAGGGTTTTGGGACAAAAATAGGGTTAGAATTAGGGTTTTGGTTCAAATTCATGGTTTAGGATCAACGTTAGGGTCTAGGGTCAAAAGTAGGGCTACGGTCTATAATTTGGGTTTTGGGTCAAAAATTAGGGTTTATGGTTTGAATTAGGGTTTTGGGTCAAAATTAGGGTTCCGGGTCAACATTAGGGTGTTGGATTAAATTTAGGGTTTATGGCCAAAATTTAGGGTTTTGGATTAGAATTAGTGTCTGGGTTTAGGTTTTGAATTTGGGTTTTGAGTTAAAAAAAGGGTTTTGGAACAAAAATAGGGTTAGAATTAGTGTTTTGGGTCTAAATTAGGGTTTTGGTTCAATTTGAGGGTTTAGGATCGAAATTAGGGTTTAGGGTCAAAATTAGGGTTTAGGGTCAAAATTAGGGTTTTGGGAGAAAAATAGGGGTTAAAATTAGGGTTTTGGTTAAAATTAGGGTTTAGGATCAACGTTTGGGTTTAGGGTCAAAATTAGGGTTTAGGCTTTGAATTAGGGTAGGTTAAAAATAGGGGGTTTGTGTCTAAATTAGGGTTTTGGGTCAGAATTGGTATTTTGGGTCAAAATTAGGGTTGCGGGTTATAATTTAGGCTTTGGGTTAAAATTAGGGTTTATGGTTGAATTAGGGTCTCGGGTCAAAATTCGGGTTTTGAGTCAAAATTAGGGTTCTGGGTCAACATTAGGGTTTTGGATTAAATTTAGGGTTTAGGGTCAAAATTTAGGGTTTTGGATTAGAATTAGTGTCTGGGTTTAGGGTTTGAATTTGGGTTTTGAGTTAAAAAAAGGATTTTGGTACAAAAATAGTGTTAGAATTAGGGTTTTGGGTCTAAATTAGGGTTTTGGTTCAAATTTAGGGTTTAGGATCAAAATTAGGGTTTAGGGTCAAAATTAGGATTTAGGCTTTGAATTAGGGTTTTGTGTTAAAAATAGGGTTTTGGGTCTAAATTAGGGTTTTGGGTCAGAATTGGTGTTTTGGGTCAAAATTAGGGCTGAGGGTTATAATTTAGGCTTTGGGTCAAAATTAGGGTTTAGGATTTGAATTAGGGTCTCGGGTCAAAATTCGGGTTGAGTCAAAATTAGGGTTCTGGGTCAACATTAGGGTTTAGGGTCAAAATTT
This sequence comes from Sophora flavescens, assembly GCA_030762895.1. NCBI lineage: Eukaryota > Viridiplantae > Streptophyta > Magnoliopsida > Fabales > Fabaceae > Sophora > Sophora flavescens. The sequence goes on from CM061066.1 coordinate 9,381,705, forward strand.
AGGGTTTTGGATTAAATTTAGGGTTTAGGGTCAAAATTTAGGGTTTTGGATTATAATTAGTGTGAGGGTTTAGGTTTTGAATTTTAGTTATGATATAAAAAATGTATTTTGGGACAAAAATCGGGTTAGAATTAGGGTTTTGGGTCTAAATTAGGGTTAGAATTAGGTTTTTGGGTCTAAATTAGGGTTTTGGTTCAAATTTAGGGTTTAGGATCAAAATTAGGGTTTAGGGTCAAAATTAGGATTTAGGCTTTGAATTAGGGTTTTGTGTTAAAAATAGGGTTTTGGGTCTAAATTAGGGTTTTGGGTCAGAATTAGGGTTTTGGGTCCAAATTAGGGCTTTGGGTTATAATTTGGGTTTTGGGTCACAATTTCGATTTTGGGTTAAAATTAGGGTTTTTGGTTTGAATTAGGGTTCTGGGTCAAATTTAGTGTTTAGGGTCCAAATTTAGGGTTTTGGATTAAAATTAAGGTTCTGGGTTAAATTTAGGGTTTTGGGACAAAAATAGGGTTAGAATTAGGGTTTTGGTTCAAATTCAGGGTTTAGGATCAACGTTAGGGTTTAGGGTCAAAATTAGGTCACGGGTCATAATTTGGGGTTTGGGTCAAAATTAGGGTTTAGGGTTTGAATTAGGGTTTCGGGTCAAAATTCGGGTTTCGGGTCAAAATTAGGGTGCTGGGTCAACATTATGGATTTGGATTAAATTTAGGGTTTAGGGTCAAAATTTAGGGTTTTGGATTAGAATTAGTGTCTGGGTTTAGGGTTTGAATTTGGGTTTTGAGTTAAAAAAAGGGTTTTGGAACAAAAATAGGGTTAGAATTAGTGTTTTGGGTCTAAATTAGGGTTTTGGTTCAATTTGAGGGTTTAGGATCGAAATTAGGGTTTAGGGTCAAAATTAGGGTTCACTAAAAAAGAAAGGGTGTTTAGCGACCGAAGAAATCGGTCGCTATTCATCAAAATTCGGTGGCTAAATAGGTTAACGACCGAATAATGACGGTCGCTAAAACCCTGGTCGCTAAATCATTTAGCGACCGAATTTGTAATCGGTCGCTAATAGCGACCTAATAATTCGGTTGCTAATTTATAAAAATCAGTCGCTAAATTGGTCTCCTAAAACTAGTTATGTGACCAATTTTAGCGACCAAAAATTCGGTCGCTAATTCGGTCGCTAAATTGGCCACCAAATTAAAAAAAATCAGTCACTAAATGTGTCCCCAAAACTTGTTCTAGGGACCAATTTAGTGTCCGATTTCTTTAAAAAACATATAACAAACCAAATATAATTTTTTTTATAAGCTAAAGTGTATTGAAAGAGTATAATGGGTACTCTAAACTCATAAACAAAAGAACCAAATACAAGAGGGATAAGGTAGAGATTCAACCAAAGCCTGGAGATGACAATAATGGTTGATATACTAACTATTATCGACCAAAAAAGAATTCCTCAGCACCTAATATCTAAAACCAATCCACCGCCCAACTATTGGCAATTTAGTGCCTAAAAGCTTATTAGGGATAAGGAAGCAAAGAGATATGCTTTGTGGACTTACTCACGTGAAGAGATGTTCTTGTTGACATGTTCGCTAGAAACCAAACCACAAAAATTACCCAGAAATACATCATACCCTGCGAATAAGAAAATAATATACATGATATAATTCCAAAAAATGATGTTCCCTAAAGCACAAATATTATCTTGACAAACATAACAAACCGTGATCATACGCTTCAAAAGGCTGGAGAAACAACAACACCATTAGATACCCAACTGAATCCAATTCATTTTAATTTCTTCATTTCACACTATATGATATTTCAATGCAAACTCAAACTCAACCAATATTATTCAATTGTTACATATCTTGAAACCACATATAACCAAAAGTTCAAAGATACTTGCATGCTTATACCCATTAACAAGAGTTCAACCATTTTTATCATACAAAAATCTAAAATCAACATGCTGGAGTTCAAAACCAATTTACATCTCGTACAACAAATAAAATTCAATAACACATTGAGCAATTGATTCAAGCATGTAGTATGTGTGTGTGTTGGTTTTCAATTTTGCAATTTACATTTCTCTAGAATTCATCTCTGAAATTTTATGAGTTGTTATTTATTTATAAACATGGTTGCTAAATTTGCTAGGGAACACCAAGGAAGTCACTGAATAAATAAAAGTAAGCACCAACCAGGAGAGGCTTCTTAGAGCTAACTCAAAAGATTGTGAAGGATATGATCCATCACCAACTTTTTCTAAGCCTCCATCTGTTGACTGAAAATTCTTCCCTTAGCCTTTCTGTAGTAATATGTTTGTTAAGCCCTGCAAGTTTGAGATTGATAAATAATCAACACATCCAACTAAACATTCAAATTGATAAACAAATTAGTCAAATATTTACTTTACCCAAGAAAAAAAAAAGGAAGCAATTAGTTTTTATGTTCTTATTTATTGGGAAAAAAATTAGAAAAGATCGAAACCATCGTAACACTTCCCCACCTTCCTCACTACCATCTTTCTTTCATCTTTATGCACTTCTTAATTAGCAAAGAAAAAAAAACGATGCACTTGTTGCACTTATAGAACCATGGTGATGATTAAACAAAAGAATGATTCCAGCTATACGAGAACATGATGACATATTAAGTCACCAAAAATTATTAGAAAATAGAAAATTATTCACATTCAAACAACACATATCAATGCAAACTCATCTACGGCGACTTAAAACAGATTATGAACCTTAACAAGTGTTAAACTTCACATTCAGGTTTTTTTTTATTATCAAAACAACATATCATTATTTTTCCCAACACCAATTAAGTAAAGTAAATAGCTATTATCCATCTTTGAAAAATATTATGCCTTTCATCAATGAGACTTGCTATTACTCAACACAGTAACAAAGAATGAGAAATATGAAACCAATATCGACGAGTTTATTCAAATCATGTATATTTCTCCAGCCATCAACAAGCAGTGTAATCAAACTAACATTTTTTAGACAATTAATCAAACAGGATGAAGGCCAATATATGGTAACCCTTATCAATACAAACAAGTTCAATACATATGAAAACAATAAAATAGAAACGTTGCTGTGATTTACCAATACTGACAACAAGTGCTAAATCTTTTCTTAATCAGAGAACACTCTTCCCTTCGACACCACCCTCTGGTGATATTCTTATCCCGGAACCGAGAACAAAAGCTTAGAATGAACCAAAGGACAAGAGAACCAAAGTAGTAACAGCAAAGTGTATTCTCAAAGAAAAGGGCCAAACTCGAAACTCTCCTTTTCCCCTTGTATTTTTGTTTTACTTCTCTCTACCCAGAAATTCGTTTGTATGATATGCGAGTGAGACGCAGAGAAGGAGAGAAGAAGAGGGAGAGAGAGAGGCGAGTGAAAGAGAAGGAGAGGGAGAGAGAGACGCGAGTGAGAGAAGGAAAGGGAGAGAGAGACGCGAGTGAGAGAGAGAAGGAGGGGAGAGAGATATGTATGCTTACCATGTGGAGGAGGTGGTGGCGGCGAAGGGCTTAGCGTACACGGTCACAAGAGAGGAAGAGAGGAAAAGAGAGAAATGGGGGAAGAGAGGAAGGAAATCGCGATTTAGGGATTTTAGTTTTAGCGACTGAATTAATTGGTCTCTAAAATTCGCTAAAATGGTTAGTTTGAAATTTGAATTCATAATTTTAGCGACCGAATTATTCGATCGCTAAATCGGTCGCTAAAATGCCCTATTTTAATTTTTTGCGCCATTTAGCCGCCGATTTAATATCGGTCGCAAAAGATAACTTAATTTTAACCGTTGCATTTAACTGTCGCCATTTTTGGTCGCTAAAAAGTCATAAATTTATGGCTTTTACTTTCCTTTATTTTGCGACCAGAAATAGAGACCGATAGCTTTGCTACGTCTATCTTTGACGCAATTTCGGTTGCTATATCAACTCTAATCAGTGTTTGATTTAGATCCTACAATCGGTCGCCATTCAGGTGCAAGCAACCAAAAAAATGGTCGCTATTTTCGTGTCGCTAAATACCCTTTTTTTGTAGTGGTTATAGGTTAAATTTAGGGTTTTGGGACAAAAATAGGGTTAGAATTAGGGGTTTGGTTCAAATTCAGGGTTTAGGATCAACGTTAGGGTTTAGGCTTTGAATTAGGGTTTTGGGTAAAAAATAGGGTTTTGTGTCTAAATTAGGGTTTTGGGTCAGAATTGGTGTTTTGGGTCAAAATTAGGGCTGCGGGTTATAATTTAGGCTTTGGGTCAAAATTAGGGTTTAGGGTTTGAATTAGGGTCTCGGGTCAAAATTCGGGTTTTGTGTCAAAATTAGGGTTCTGGGTCAACATTAGGAATTTGGATTAAATTTAGGGTTTAGGGTCAAAATTTAGGGTTTTGGATTAGAAATAGTGTCTGGGTTTAGGATTTGAATTTGGGTTTTGAGTTAAAAAAGGATTTTGGGACAAAAATAGGGTTAGAATTAGGGTTTTGGGTCTAAATTAGGGTTAGAATTAGGTTTCTGGGTCTAAATTAGGGTTTTGGTTCAAATTCAGGGTTTAGGATCAACGTTAGGGTTTAGGCTTTGAATTAGGGTTTGGGGTTAAAAATAGGGTTTGGGGACAAAAATAGGGTAGAATCAGGGTTTTGGGTCTAAATTATGGTTTTGGGTCAAAATTAGGGTTTGGGTCCAAAATAGGGTTTTGGGTCAAAATTTGGGCTTTGGGTCCAAATTTGGGTTTTGGGTCAAAATTAACGTATAGGGTCTTGAGTTAAAAAAAGGGTTTAGGACAAAAAAAAAGGTTAGAATTAGGGTTTAGGGTCAAAATTAGGGTTTAGGGGTCAAAATTTCGGTTTTGGGTCCCAATTAGGGTTTAGTGTCAGAATTAGGGTTTTGGGTAAAAAATAGGGTTTTGGGTCTAAATTAGGGTCAGAATTAGGGTTTTGGGTCAAAATTATGGCTTTGGGTTGAAATTAGGGTTCCGGGTTAAATTTAGGGTTTGGGTTAAAATTAGGGTTTTGGATCAAAATTTAGGTTTTTGGGTTAAAATTTGGGTGTCGGGTAAAAATTAGTATTCTAAATTAAATTTAGGGTTTAGGGTTTTAATTATGGTTTTGAGTTAAAAATAGGGTTAGAATTAGGGGTTTGGATCTAAATTAGGTTTAGAATTAGGGTTTTGGGCCAAATTTAGGGGTTTGGATCAAAATTAGGCTTTAGTGTCAAAATTAGGATTTAGGGTTTGAATTAGGGTTTTGAGTTTAAAATATGGATTTGGGTCAAAAATAGGGTTCGAATTAGGGTTTTGGATCAGAATTAGGGTTTGTGATCAATATGTTTTGGGTTAAAATTAGGGTTATGGATCAAATTTAGGGTTCTGGGTTAAATTTAGGGTTTAGGGTTTGAATTAGGGTTTTGGGTTAAAAATAGGGGTTTACGACAAAAATAGGGTGAGAATTAGGGTTTTGGGTCTAAATTATGGTTTTGGGTCCAAAATAGGGTTTTGGGACAAAAATAGGGTTAGAATTATGATTTTGGTTCAAATTTAGGGTTTAGGATCAAAATTAGGGTTTATGGTTAAAATTTGGGATTAGGCTTTGAATTAGGGTTTTGGGTTAAAAATAGGGTTTTGGGTCATAATTAGGGCTCTGGGTCAAAAATGGGGTTTAGGGTTTGAATTAGGGTTTTGGGTCAAAAATAGGCTTAGAATTAGGGTTTTGGGTCTAAATTAGGGTTAGAATTAAGTTTTGGGTCAAAATTAGGGTTTTGGGTCAAAATTAGGGTTCTGGGTCAAATTTAGGGTTTAGGATCAAAATTTAGGGTTTTGGATTAAAATTAGGGTTCTGGGTTAAATTTAGGGTCTTGGGACAAAAATAAGGTTAGAATTAGGGTTTTGGTTCAAATTCAGGGTTTAGGATCAACGTTAGGGTTTAGGGTCAAAATTAGGGCTACGGGTTTTAATTTAGGTTTTGGGTCAAAATTTCGGTTTAGGGTTTGAATTAGGGTTCGGGTCAAAATTCGGGTTTTGGGTCAAAATTAGGGTTCTGGGTCAACATTAGGGTTTTGGATTAAATTTAGGGTTTAGGGTCAAAATTTAGGGTTTTGGATTAGAATTAGTGTCTGGGTTTAGGGTTTGAATTTGGGTTTTGAGTTAAAAAAATGGTTTTGGAACAAAAATAGGGTTAGAATTAGCGTTTTGGGTCTAAATTAGGGATTTGGGTCAATTTTAGGGTTTAGGATCAAAATTAGGGTTTTGGACTAAAATTAGGGTTCTGGGTTAAATTTAGGGTTTTCGGACAAAAATAGGGTTAGAATTAGGGTTTTGGTTGAAATTCCGGGTTTAGGATCAACGTTAGGGTTTAGGGTCAAAATTAGGGTTTAGGCTTTGAATTTGGGTTTTGTGTTAAAAATAGGGTTTTGGGTCTAAATTAGGGTTTTGGGTCAGAATGAGGGCTGAGGGTTATAATTTAGGCTATGGGTCAAAATTAGGGTTTAGGGTTTCAATTAGGGTCTCGGGTCAAAATTCGGGTTTTGAGTCAAAATTAGGGTTCTGGGTCAACATTAGGGTTTTGGATTAAATTTAGGGTTTAGGGTCAAAATTTAGGGTTTTGGATTAGAATTAGTGTCTGGGTTTAGGGTTTGAATTTGGGTTTTGAGTTATTCAAAAGGATTTAGGGACAAAAATAGAGTTAGAATTAGGGTTTTGGGTCTAAATTAGTGTGACACCCTAACTTGGGTCATCACATGGTTACCCGTTTGTGGAAAAAAAACTTAATTTGCTGGTTACTTTCGGAAAATAATGTTTTCTCAACGTTCATCTTGTCAAAATATGGTGATAAATTGTTTTCTTTTCTTTTAACCTCATAACCACAACAACAAAATTCAAAATCACACTTAGATACATAATGTATATAAGTCATACAACTATCTTGCCTCATATGTCTTCACACCTAGATCATTATCAAATTTATTCTCCTAAACACCATATATCAAAATAGGACCTAAGCTGGTCGTAACTAATAGACACTACCGCCAACTGGAGCAGCACAGCATGCCTTGAACTTGACAACCTTCTCCTTCTTGTAGAAATCCTACCCCTTGTACGTTCCTGATATGTGTTGTAAGGGTGAGACACCAATATACGGATTTAACAAAATAACTAAATGCTCGCACAAAAGAAGGCACAAGTACAATTTCATGTTATAACAACATAAGCATCCCTACTATAGCATACAATTTATGAATGGGTTTCACACCCCAAACATCAACGTTGGAAAATTATGCATGAGCACTTCAATACATCATCTAACTTTTTCCTAATCTCCGGAGATCCTACAACACCGCGTAAATGAGTTGATCAAGCTCAATAGCCAAATATATTAGGCACTTCGTGGCATGGAATACTTTATTCATTAAAGCACCACACATAACTTCGTAGCCAAAATACCCTATCATCAAGGTATCCGACATAACTTCGTAGCCAAAATACCCTATCATCAAGGTATCCGACAAAACTTCGTAGCCAAAATACCCTATCATTAAGGTATCCGACATAGGACATCGTGGGCACGTCTGCCAATGCATGCATATAAAATATTTTGTTCTCGTCGTTTTCTTCGTGTGTAATCTTTCCTTTGCCAAAGCTCAAAAGCTTACGACCAACGTAGTTTTCAATATCTTAAAGTCTTTTATTAACAACACAGGACACGCAGTCCGAGTGCTTAGTCACGAAACCCTAAACCTTGCAATCAGTCTTAGGTTCGTGGTAATAGAAAACATCATAAATCTTTTACCGTCGTTTATTACGTCGTAAAGTAGACACACAGTCTACCTACTAAACACCAAGTCTTTAACATCATAAGAACACTAGTATCCCGACGTCTCGGTTACTAAGTTCCATATCGTCGTTTTACATCGTTTTTGTCCGTGAGACACAAATCCAAAATAGGATAACGTCATAAGAACACTAGTACCCCGACATCTCGGTTACTAAGTTCTATATCGTCGTTTACTTCGTTTACGTCGTTTTTCGTCTATGAAAACATATCCAAAATAATATCTCCGCAACTTATCCAAGTTACCGAAAATACGTCATTGAGTAAACACATTTACAGAAAATCTTTTCTACTTGAAATTCGTTTATAAAACGTCCAATCATCAAAAACTTTTTACTAAAACTTCAACTATAAAAATTAAATCAATTCAGATTAAACTTCTTCTCAAAACAAGTACTGCTATTTTTAAACTTTCACCGTAAATAATTTCAAAACTTGCCATCATTTATCATTTTCCAAGAAAATATTTTTAAAGTCAAACTTTGACTTTTCATTTTTTATTATTATATTATTATTTTTATTTTTATAAAGTATTTTTGAAAATTAATTTCACAAAATAACTTTTTATAATATTTCGGAATTTCTTGCATAAAAATTAGCAGTACTAAAAAAATTTCACGGTTACGCTCTCACCGTGACTCATAAATTTCTTTTACACTAATAAATCCTTAAAATAATAGTATTTCTCAAAAACTCATTATTTTTCAAAATAATATTTTCCACCACTATTATATTCCAACATTCCCCATAAAACGTTGAATATAATTTTCACAGCATATTAAATCTTTTATCTGATTAATCGGTTGTGCACTGACCACTGTCAGGCCTCTCAAACAACATTCAACATTCATCATTCAACAATATCATCATAATTATATCACCAGGCAGATCATGCATCATAGCAACATACTATACCACTGCAGATAATTAAATCAATTAAAAGCAGATTAATCACCGATGCACAGATAACAACACAACGTAAGCCATATAAACAAATAATCACAACCACATATAAATCATATAAACCACACTACAAACAAATAGTTATTGAGAAAAATCCCTCAGGTAAGCTCCCCTTACCTCTTGAAGACTCGAACTAATGGTTTCAAATAATCTCTCGATTTGATCCGGCTTCCTCCGTCGGCTTTAGGTCAAACCCACCCGATCAATTCCTTCATAACGAATTGCAACCAAAATAAATCAAATCAAACAAAAACATACTTGACTCATGGAGGTTAAGGTTCGGCCTCAACAACTTTTCTAGGTTAGGAAAGTTAACATTTTGTTAAGTTAAGGATTTATGATCCATAAGTAACTTAAACATGATTAAGCACTTAACCCAAGATTATGAACCAAGAACATGAACTAAAACTCATCTAGTTCCAAGAACTAGGGTTTCGTCCAAGGGCTGAGTTTGGGGTTAGAAATCTCTAAAATTTCTAAACAATTTTTGAACGCGTTGTCGCCACGCTCCAAAAATAACGAGCGATTATGAAAATAATGCAGTATAGAGCGACAACTCGGATCGTCTCTCAAGGACTCTTTAGGTGTTGTTATTATTAACAGAAAATTAGTAAAAGATAGAAATGGGGGTTTTGAGATTAAACCTAAATTAACAAACAAATCAAAAAGCGAGAAAAGAAACAAAGCAGTTTAAGAAATTAGCAAATAAACAAAAGCGATTAACCTACTGTTCTCGGTTTCCCACTATCATTGGTTCATGCAAATCCTAAGCAGATACTAATCCCCTCCCGGCTGTAGCAACAATTAACAACGCAATCACTACTACAGATGTATGTTCCTATTCCCGAAATAACAAACGGGGTTAAGCTCTCATGAACAAACGAACATGAATGAACACACGCGAAATAACAAACGCGATTATATATAGGAACATAGCATCACCGAAATGAAACAATACCACACTATACATTCCTGAAATAACAAACAGAAACATACAGCATGGCATTGAAAAGAGAAAAGCAACTAAACATGGAATACAGAACCTCAAGTGTTAACAGAAACCAATTACAGTAGATTAATCAAGGAGACTAGTTCTCCATTACAAAAGAAAACAATAAACTAAGAGAAAAACAAAAGACTAACACGCTCAGAAACTAGCCAAAACTGGCTAATTCTGACTAGCCTTTCGATTCCGCCTAAGACTACTTATATACACGTTTCTGGAATCCAAGTCCTCGCGAGGCGAAGCACTACTCGCGAGGCGAATTATGCGAAAGGTCTGCAACTCTTGGTCTTCTCGCGAGGCGAGCATATCTTCGCGAGGCGAACTCTTCAAATTCCCAACTGTTACGCCCGTGGCCTTCAACACGGGTAAACCGTGATCGTCTCTGACTTTTCCAAGGTAGCATTACTCGCGAGGCGAGTCCAGTCTTCGCGGGGCGAGCAGCCTTCTCGCGGGGCGAAAGCTCCAGATTTATTCCTTTTTATTAACCTGAAAATAAGAAAATATAATAAGTATTTTATTTAACTCTAAATCAACTAAATTAACTTAAAAACACTTTACAGACTCAAAATACTACTTAGAGACAATCAAGTCTAATTTGGGTAAAAATGATATAAAATAAGCACAAAGCCAAGGTCTTTACTAGTTATAAAACCAGTCAAACAGAGGCTCATCAAAATACCCCAAACTTAAACTTTGCTTGTCCCCAAGCAAACTACAACTTAAAAACTCAAAAAGACTCAAGACCTGGCAAAACATGGCAAGTCATGGCAAGACATGGCAAGACAAGGCAAGACATGGCAAGCTTAAGGATTCAATCAACTTTACACAGATTTCAAGCAATTTAACAAAACAATTTTTCTTTCAATGTTCCCCCCTTACAAGCAAAACAATCCCCACAATCATCTATTCTAAACAATTGAGAAATTAATCATTCGGACAATTATTAATCTAAGCAGGGGATCTAAGTTACACACAAAAGAGAGATCACCATATCCAAACAACTGCCTTCCTCACAAGGGAAATTTGTGTTTCACTCAATCGCTCAGTTTGTGTCAGGCTATCAACATTTCACTCAGTTTCACTTTTAAGAGCACTTCCCATAAATTTGATTTTCATCTCTAAATGACTCCCACAGAAAACATGCAAGCAACATCAAAAGGACTTTTATGGGTTGTAATGGGGCCTGGCTAAGGGTAGGATATACAAAGGAACTAGGATGAAGACCCTAGGAACTAAGAGACATGAACATTATTTACACTTTGAAATTCACTCAAGTTCCTTTTCTCATTTTTCTTTTATGCCTTGGGTGACTATAACCTTTTTTTTCAAACAGTCTTTTTGAAATTTTTGCACTTATTATTTTTATTGTTTTTCGATTTTTTTTTCTGTTTATATATATATATATATATATATATATATATATATATATATATATATATATATATATTTTCTTTTCCCAATCCCAAACAGCACATTGCACCTAGGATAGCCACCCCAAACTTAATTTCTTGCACCCATTCTAAGATTACATGCTCTCCTAATCCTAAGATCGGGTTAACATGGTTTTCCAGATTTTTGGGCTTATAACATTAGGTTATCAAGAACTAACAGGCTAATAGGCTCAAAAGGGCTAACTAGGGAACATGCATTAGGAATTGGTTTATTCAGGCCAAGTAGCTATTTACAAAGAAACTGCCTAAATCATCTGAAGCAAACATATAATCATGCAAACCAAAAAGAGATTCAACCAAATCCAGGGAAGTGCAACTTGAAAGCGATTTTCACATAGTTTGAAACATGTTGGAGGCTCAAAACCTCACCTGGACATTCATGCAAATTGTTTGAAAGAGATACTATCCCTAGTGTGTGCTTCCTATCACCCCAAACTTATCATAAATCATGTCATCATAATAAAATCTCAAAGTTCAGTTTTCAATCACATGGGGATCATTTTTCCAAAAAATTTTCTCAAATCCTAGGGGGAGAACAGTCAAAACATAACATGCCATCTATCTATGCAAAATCAATCAAACCAATAAACTTGCCATAACCAAGACACAAACAGAACTCCTGAGCTTCTCAAATTATTCAGGAGCATTATTCAAAACAAAACAGAATTAAAGTAAAGCAAAAGAAAATTAAAAAGGAGAAAGGGTTAAGAAAACTCATTGAAAGGCGGTTCCACCAGGATCCCACTGCCTGTAACATAAGGCCCACGTGGTAGCCAAAGGACTGAAATTCATTCCAAGCCTCCCTAACTTGCAGCTTTGATGCGGAGGTGAGCACTTGACAATTATAATAACTCCACCCAGTGTGGCGGACTTCTCACTCCTTCTCGGGTTACAGCTGACCTCTTTCTCAATAAAGTCTCCCCAATAGAAGTGGGGCTCAACCTCTTGGACTGGCCATGGTGCAAAATCCAAGGGTGCAAAATCCATCACTGGTAGCTCCTCAGGGGGAGGTGGCAAACAGTTAGAAACGGTTACCGGTGTTGCTTCAACTTCTGCAATGTCTTCATCCACTGCATTAACAAATTTTTCACCTGCTATACACGCAGAAATTTCAGCACACACCAAACAAAGGTTAGAGTTAGTACATATATTACAAGAAAATGAATCAGAAAAATCTACAATGTCTGGAAATTCAGCAATTAATTCATCATCCACCCCATTACTCTCAATACATGCAATTGTTTTACTTGAATCATCTACTCCCAAATGTTCTTCTTTATCTTCAGGCACGGGGAAGCAGACGTCCTCCTGATCCTCCTTTTCTAAGTTTCCTGAAAAAAATAAACCTGCAAAACGATCTGCATTTCCTATTTTTCCTGAAATGTATAAACCTGTAAAACATTCTACACACAACGCAGTTCCATCACAATAACAAGCATTAGGATCAGGGGATTCAACACATAATTCATCATCAACAGAAATATCATCATCAGAATTATCATCAAAAGTATTTTCAGGAATAACCATCTGTGAATCCTTATGTTCCTCAAGGGGCTGTGGAGTTAGCATCGCAGCTGAGTTGGCGGTAACTTGATCAATTATAGCCCACAACTTCTGAGATTCAGCTTGGTCCCTCTGGTATTCAGCCTCCATCTTCTGTTGAAATTCCTCTATCATCCGTTGAGTTTGCTCGGCCATTTGTTGCCTCAGTCCTTCCATATTTGCACTTATACATGCGGTCATCCTGTTTGCACAGGTCCTCTAGGGAAGGTTCGGAAGGTGCAGGGGTGGTCACTTGGCTAGGATAGTATGGTGGTGGCTCACTGAAATTAGGATAATACATGCAAGGCGGTGGTTCATAATAAACATTGGGCAAATAATTTCGCATATAATTATCCATGGGGCAAAATTCACAACCAGACAATGCAGACAAAACTAATTAGCAAAGAAAATATTTTTTTTTATATGTAACTTTCTGCTAATAACAACAAAACAGAGTCCCCGGCAACGGCGCCAATTTTTGAACGCGCTGTCGCCACGCGCCAAAAAGAACGAGCGATTATGAAAATAATGCAGTATAGAGCGACAACTCGGATCGTCTCTCAAGGACTCTTTAGGTGTTGTTATTATTAACAGAAAATTAGTAAAAGATAGAAATGGGGGTTTTGAGATTAAAACTAAATTAACAAAACAAATCAAAAACAGAGAAAAGAAACAAAGCAATTTAAGAAATTAGCAAATAAACAAAAGCGATTAACCTACTGTTCTCAGTTTCCCACTATCATTGGTTCATGCAAATCCTAAGCAGATACTAATCCCCTCCCGGTTGTAGCAACAATTAACAACGCAATCACTACTACAGATGTATGTTCCTATTCCCGAAATAACAAACGGGGTTAAGCTCTCATGAACAAACGAACATGAATGAACACACGCGAAATAACAAACGCGATTATATATAGGAACATAGCATCACCGAAATGAAACAATACCACACTATACATTCCTGAAATAACAAACAGAAACATACAGCATGGCATTGAAAAGAGAAAAGCAACTAAACATGGAATACAGAACCTCAAGTGTTAACAGAAACCAATTACAGTAGATTAATCAAGGAGACTAGTTCTCCATTACAAAAGAAAACAATAAACTAAGAGAAAAACAAAAGACTAACACGCTCAGAAACTAGCCAAAATCAAGCTAGTCGACTAGCCTTTTCGATTCTGCCTAAGACTACTTATATACACGTTTCTGGAATCCAAGTCCTCGCGAGGCGAAGCACTACTCGCGAGGCGAATTATGCGAAAGGTCTGCAACTCTTGGTCTTCTCGCGAGGCGAGCATATCTTCGCGAGGCGAACTCTTCAAATTCCCAACTGTTACGCCTGTGGCCTTCAACACGGGTAAACCGTGATCGTCTCTGACTTTTCCAAGGTAGCATTACTCGCGAGGCGAGTCCAGTCTTCGCGGGGCGAGACAGCCTTCTCGCGGGCGAAAGCTCATTTATTCCTTTTTATTAACCTGAAAATAAGAAAATATAATAAGTATTTTATTTAACTCTAAATCAACTAAATTAACTTAAAAACACTTTACAGACTCAAAATACTACTTAGAGACAATCAAGTCTAATTTGGGTAAAAATGATATAAAATAAGCACAAAGCCAAGGTCTTTACTAGTTATAAAACCAGTCAAACAGAGGCTCATCAAAATACCCCAAACTTAAACTTTGCTTGTCCCCAAGCAAACTACAACTTAAAAACTCAAAAAGACTCAAGACCTGGCAAAACATGGCAAGTCATGGCAAGACATGGCAAGACAAGGCAAGACATGGCAAGCTTAAGGATTCAATCAACTTTACACAGATTTCAAGCAATTTAACAAAACAATTTTTCTTTCAATGTTCCCCCCTTACAAGCAAAACAATCCCCACAATCATCTATTCTAAACAATTGAGAAATTAATCATTCGGACAATTATTAATCTAAGCAGGGGATCTAAGTTACACACAAAAGAGAGATCACCATATCCAAACAACTGCCTTCCTCACAAGGGAAATTTGTGTTTCACTCAATCGCTCAGTTTGTGTCAGGCTATCAACATTTCACTCAGTTTCACTTTTAAGAGCACTTCCCATAAATTTGATTTTCATCTCTAAATGACTCCCACAGAAAACATGCAAGCAACATCAAAAGGACTTTTATGGGTTGTAATGGGGCCTGGCTAAGGGTAGGATATACAAAGGAACTAGGCTGAAGACCCTAGGAACTAAGAGAGCATGAACATTATTTACACTTTGAAATTCACTCAAGTTCCTTTTCTCATTTTTCTTTTATGCCTTGGGTGACTATAACCTTTTTTTTCAAACAGTCTTTTTGAAATTTTTGCACTTTTTATTTTTATTGTTTTTCTATTTTTTTTTCTGTTTATATATATATATATATATATATATATATATATATATATATATATATATATATATTTTCTTTTTCCCAATCCCAAACAGCACATTGCACCGGATAGCCACCCCAAACTTAATTTCTTGCACCCATTCTAAGATTACATGCTCTCCTAATCCTAAGATCGGGTTAACATGGTTTTCCAGATTTTTGGGCTTATAACATTAGGTTATCAAGAACTAACAGGCTAATAGGCTCAAAAGGGCTAACTAGGGAACATGCATTAGGAATTGGTTTATTCAGGCCAAGTAGCTATTTACAAAGAAACTGCCTAAATCATCTGAAGCAAACATATAATCATGCAAACCAAAAAGAGATTCAACCAAATCCAGGGAAGTGCAACTTGAAAGCGATTTTCACATAGTTTGAAACATGTTGGAGGCTCAAAACCTCACCTGGACATTCATGCAAATTGTTTGAAAGAGATACTATCCCTAGTGTGTGCTTCCTATCACCCCAAACTTATCATAAATCATGTCATCATAATAAAATCTCAAAGTTCAGTTTTCAATCACATGGGGATCATTTTTCCAAAAAATTTTCTCAAATCCTAGGGGGAGAACAGTCAAAACATAACATGCCATCTATCTATGCAAAATCAATCAAACCAATAAACTTGCCATAACCAAGACACAAACAGAACTCCTGAGCTTCTCAAATTATTCAGGAGCATTATTCAAAACAAAACAGAATTAAAGTAAAGCAAAAGAAAATTAAAAAGGAGAAAGGGTTAAGAAAACTCATTGAAAGGCGGTTCCACCAGGATCCCACTGCCTGTAACATAAGGCCCACGTGGTAGCCAAAGGACTGAAATTCATTCCAAGCCTCCCTAACTTGCAGCTTTGATGCGGAGGTGAGCACTTGACAATTATAATAACTCCACCCAGTGTGGCGGACTTCTCACTCCTTCTCGGGTTACAGCTGACCTCTTTCTCAATAAAGTCTCCCCAATAGAAGTGGGTCTCAACCTCTTGGGTGGCCATGGTGCAAAATCCAAGGGTGCAAAATCCATCACCTGGTAGCTCCTCGGGGGAGGTGGCAAACGATTAGAAAGCGATTTACGGTGTTGCTTCAACTTCTGCAATGTCTTCATCCACTGCATTAACAAATTTTTCACCGCTATACACGCAGAAATTTCAGCACACACCAAACAAAGGTTAGAGTTAGTACATATATTACAAGAAAATGAATCAGAAAAATCTACAATGTCTGGAAATTCAGCAATTAATTCATCATCCACCCCATTACTCTCAATACATGCAATTGTTTTACTTGAATCATCTACTCCCAAATGTTCTTCTTTATCTTTAGGCACGGGGAAGCAGACGTCCTCCTGATCCTCCTTTTCTAAGTTTCCTGAAAAAAATAAACCTGCAAAACGATCTGCATTTCCTATTTTTCCTGAAATGTATAAACCTGTAAAACATTCTACACACAACGCAGTTCCATCACAATAACAAGCATTAGGATCAGGGGATTCAACACATAATTCATCATCAACAGAAATATCATCATCAGAATTATCATCAAAAGTATTTTCAGGAATAACCATCTGTGAATCCTTATGTTCCTCAAGGGGCTGTGGAGTTAGCATCGCAGCTGAGTTGGCGGTAACTTGATCAATTATAGCCCACAACTTCTGAGATTCAGCTTGGTCCCTCTGGTATTCAGCCTCCATCTTCTCATTGAAATTCCTCTATCATCCGTTGAGTTTGCTCGGCCATTTGTTGCCTCAGTCCTTCCATATTTGCACTTATACATGCGGTCATCATTTGCTTGCAGGTCCTCTAGGGAAGGTTCGGAAGGTGCAGGGGGTGGTCACTTGGCTAGGATAGTATGGTGGTGGCTCACTGAAATTAGGATAATACATGCAAGGCGGTGGTTCATAATAAACATTGGGAAAATAATTTCGCATATAATTATCCATGGGGCAAAATTCACAACCAGACAATGCAGACAAAACTAATTAGCAAAGAAAATATTTTTTTTTATATGTAACTTTCTGCTAATAACAACAAAACAGAGTCCCCGGCAACGGCGCCAATTTTTGAACGCGCTGTCGCCACGCGCCAAAAAAACGAGCGATTATGAAAATAATGCAGTATAGAGCGACAACTCGGATCGTCTCTCAAGGACTCTTTAGGTGTTGTTATTATTAACAGAAAATTAGTAAAAGATAGAAATGGGGGTTTTGAGATTAAAACTAAATTAACAAAACAAATCAAAAACTGAGAAAAGAAACAAAGCAATTTAAGAAATTAGCAAATAAACAAAAGCGATTAACCTACTGTTCTTAGTTTCCCACTATCATTGGTTCATGCAAATCCTAAGCAGATACTAATCCCCTCCCGGTTGTAGCAACAATTAACAACTCAATCACTACTACAGATGTATGTTCCTATTCCCGAAATAACAAACGGGGTTAAGCTCTCATGAACAAACGAACATGAATGAACACACGCGAAATAACAAACGCGATTATATATAGGAACATAGCATCACCGAAATGAAACAATACCACACTATACATTCCTGAAATAACAAACAGAAACATACAGCATGGCATTGAAAAGAGAAAAGCAACTAAACATGGAATACAGAACCTCAAGTGTTAACAGAAACCAATTACAGTAGATTAATCAAGGAGACTAGTTCTCCATTACAAAAGAAAACAATAAACTAAGAGAAAAACAAAAGACTAACACGCTCAGAAACTAGCCAAAACTGGCTAATTCTGACTAGCCTTTTCAGTTCTGCCTAAGACTACTTATATACACGTTTCTGGAATCCAAGTCCTCGCGAGGCGAAGCACTACTCGCGAGGCGAATTATGCGAAAGGTCTGCAACTCTTGGTCTTCTCGCGAGGCGAGCATATCTTCGCGAGGCGAACTCTTCAAATTCCCAACTGTTACGCCCGTGGCCTTCAACACGGGTAAACCGTGATCGTCTCTGACTTTTCCAAGGTAGCATTACTCGCGAGGCGAGTCCAGTCTTCGAGGGGCGAGCAGCCTTCTCGCGGGGCGAAAGCTCCAGATTTATTCCTTTTTATTAACCTGAAAATAAGAAAATATAATAAGTATTTTATTTAACTCTAAATCAACTAAATTAACTTAAAAACACTTTACAGACTCAAAATACTACTTAGAGACAATCAAGTCTAATTTGGGTAAAAATGATATAAAATAAGCACAAAGCCAAGGTCTTTACTAGTTATAAAACCAGTCAAACAGAGGCTCATCACTCTTGGATTTAATCAACATACAAAACCTAGAGTTAGATTCAAGTGTTACAAACAACTTTTGAATCATAAAACCAACAAGTGCTCATACCTAGGGTTTCGGTTTTGATGAGATCAATAGGTTAAAGTTTGATTTTTGATCTTCTATATACTTGAATACAAGAACTATCAAGTTATAATCATAAATCAAGGCATGAAAATGAAACAAAACCTAAGAACACCAAGTTAACCTAGGTTCGGCCCAGTCCAGATTTTAGGGAAAGAAATTTCTCATGATCTTGTGCCTCTAGATGATGAAAATAGAGATGATTATAAGATCATAGCAATTGGTTTCATGTCAAAAGGATTTTTCTAGAATTAGTTATGAATTTTTGAATCTAGCTCCATGAACTTTGAACAAATGAAGAACATATGGATTTAAGTCATAGATCTACAAAAGAAATGAAGATAAATGATTTAGATGACAAGAGAATAAGTTATTACCTCTTGATGATCCAAGAAAACAAAGTTTGGATGATGTTCTTCAAGGTTTTCTTATGGTGTTCTTAAGAAACTTAAAGAGAAAGATGGACATAGTTAGAGTTTAGAACAGTTTGAGTATTTTGGGTAGATCTCTCAACATACTTATCCGTTTTGGATGATCTTTATGTCGTTGGAAAGAAGAGATAAAGATGAACAACTTTCAAGTTGAAAGTTTTTCGATATTAAAAATAGAAACTGGTCAGAATTTCTAGGCAAAATCGGACGAATTATGAACTCTTTGGAGAAAAGAACATGAAAATGGAGGAAAATGGCTTAATGAAGAAGACAACCTATTTAAATGAAGAAGAAACCAAACTTAATGAAGAAGGCATTGGAGCCGTGGGTTTTGGGCAAGCTTTAGTCAACTTTTCCAATGGCGTTTGCTTGCAATTGTCATATAAAGACAAGGGCAAATTGGTCATTTCATAGGAAAATTTCACTTTGCCATAAATGCGCCATTATGGCCATTATGACTCGGATAAGCTCGTCATAAATACTCGGAAAATCGGTCAAATCCATCATCTCTGCTACGTTGCCGACTCCTCGATTCATCTTGCGCAAGCTTTCCTAGAGACATCTCGACTTATATGCCCGCAACAAATATAATATTTTAATTTTTTTACCAAAATTTTCAAAACTTCCAGTATCGTAGTAAATACGATAAAAACATTTTTCATCTCGTTCACGACTCAAAATTAGGTTTTCTGAGAAGTAAACTTTTACTGTCAGTGAAAACGCAGAAAACGCAGACCGGTTTCCGTCTGAATTTTCAACCAAAAACTTCCCCGTAACCTTATAAAAATAAGTATAACAAGGAAATGACCTTGGTTTATCTAAAATCATTTTCTCTGTCTCGGATAAAAATATATATTTATATATTTATTACCGATATTACGAAGCAGCGAAAATCGGGGTGTTACATTACTACCCCTCTTAAAAAAAAATTCGTCCTCGAAATTTCGAGACTCGAAGCTAAACAGTATTTTGGAACCTCATCTTAACCTTAAGATTTTACGTTGTCCTCCACATCACTTCTTTCCTCTTATTCTATATTCCATAACACAATTCATTCTTATGTTATTTCTATATATCCGTACTATCCTCAAAATTTCATCAGAGTCTACCACACTTGAAAAACAAAATCAAAACTTAATCACTTCTCTTATCAACATGGTTCCACCAGAAACCTTATTCAAATCTTCTAATTCTGAAAATTATCACTAATACCAACAATATCTTCACATCACCACACATCAACTCCTTACTCAAAATATTTCATCCTAGTCTTAGTTCCTCTTGATTATAATTCACTACTCCAATTTAATATCACCTCACACATTTCATCCTCAAAATAACTTCATTGCATATCTTAATGCAATTAAACCAAAAGGGATTATAGAATAGAATTATCTAATCCTTAGCTTTCGAACTTTCCTAGCAACTTAATTTTACTCAAAAACTTCTCTTTTCCGTTCACATTCAACTTAGGTAAAACTACCATAAACACCTTTCTGTAATTCCTTCCAATCATACGATTAAATCTTAGCGATGATCATTTTATCATTATCCTAGTTCCTTTAGCAAACTCTACCTCGATCATAACAAAATCTGCCAAAATCATCTTACTTACTGATGTTAATTCTAGAAATTCTCAACTTACTGGTCACACTTACAACTCAATAAAAATCCACTCACCTCTTATCGTACTTAGGTATTACACTTACTCTCAACTAACGATCTAAGGATCAATTCCTTATCACGTTGGATCAGTCCTCTGATACATACCTCTGTTAGTTTTTCCATTACACCGTGGACCTAAGCAGTAAAAAGATGTCGACTTCGTCAATCTACTCACAATAATTTGAAAAGATATTTTCAAGACAATAAATTTCTTGATTTTGCTTTCACAAGAAAGCACAAAGAATAATTTGACCAATCTGAAAGATACAAGTGTCCAATATGTAAAAAGATTCTTTAATAGGTTCGTGAGTGTAAAAATGCATAGCTAATACAAGTTTACAAACATGAGTCTAATAAAGTTTCTTCCTTCACAAGAACTTTACTACACAATGATTTAAAAGAACATCAGTCCGACAAAATTTAGACTGGGTCACTTCCACCAAAAGTAAAAGTGAATCGACTAAGTCTCATCAAGAAACTTCTATCATCAAGAATTCATATATGTCACATAACTCAAGAAATACTCATAATACATTTCCAAAGAAGTATGAAAATATCCAGACTGTCAGAATCAAAGTCAGGATAGATTTTAAATCAGGGTCAGAAAATGAATTTGGTATGTACAAAATGTACCTCTATGATTGTCTAATACAACCATAGGAATTCGAAAAGCAATTTGTCAATAAGGAACAATTTTTCTTAATCCCGAGACCCGCACCTAAGGTTGAAGATTTAAATCTATTCGCCTTGGTTTCTCACTAGCACAATGGTCTTTTATGACAAACTTAGTGTGGTCACCCTGAATCGGCACGATTTCTAATAACTTGGTCAATCTCTCAAACACACGAACAATTGATCTTGCCTCACAAGTTGAGATTACAGTACAAAATCTTTAATAAGTCCTAACTCCAATCTGGTGGTAACTTGTTCTCAAGTCGATCCTTGAATATATATCAACTCCTTGTGAAGGATCTGTAACACTTGGTACAAAAGTCTCTCATACTCCTCGTAGGGTTTTGAGTTAAAAGTAGGGTTTTGGGGTAAAAATATTGTTAGAATTAGGGTTCTGGGAAAAAATAGGGTTCGAATTAGGGTTTTTGGGTCTAAATTAGGGTCTTGGGTCAAAATTCGAGTTAGAATTAGGGTTATTGGGTCTAAATTAGAGTCTTGGGTCAAAATTAGGGTTCCTGGTTAAATTCAGGGTTTAGGGTCAAAATTTAGGGTTTGGGATTAAAATTAGGGTTCTGGGGTTAAATTTAGGGTTTTGGGACAAAAATAGGGTTAGAATTAGGGTTTTGGTTCGAATTTAGGGTTTAGGATCAAAATTAGGGTTTTGGGTCAAAATTAGGGTTTAGGCTTTGAATTAGGGTTTAGGGTTAAAAATAGGGTTTTGGGTCAAATTTAGGGTTCTGGGTTAAATTTAGGGTCTTGGGTCAAAAATAGGATTCGTATTAGGGTTTTGGGGTCAAAATTAGGGTTTTGTGTCAAAATTAGGGCTTTGGGTTATTTTGGGTCAAAATTTCGGTTTTGGGTCCAAATTAGGGTTTTGGTTCAAAATTAGGGTTGAGTAAAAAATATAGGGTTTTGGGACAAAAATAGGGTTAGAATTAGGGTTTTGGGTCTAAATTAGGGTTAGAATTTGGGTTTTGGGTCAAAATTAAGGTGTCAGGTTTTGAGTTAAAAAAAAGGGTTTTGGGACAAAAATAGGGTTAGAATTAGGGTTTCTGGGTCTAAATTAGGTTCATGGGTCAAAATTAGGGTTATGGGTCAAATTTAGGGTTCGGGGTTAAATTTAGGGTTTAGGGTCAAAATTTAGGGGTTTGGATTAAAATTAGGGTTCTGGGTTAAATTTAGGGTTTTGGGACAAAAATAGGGTTCGAATTAGGGTTTTGGTTCAAATTTAGGGTTTAGGATCAAAATTAGGGGTTTGGGTCAAAATTAGGGTTTAGGCTTTGAATTATAGTTTAGGGTTAAAATTAGGGTTTAGGCTTTCAATTTGGATTTTGGGTTTAAAATAGGGTTTTTTGTCAGAATTAGGGTTTTGGGTCAGAATTAGGGTTTCGGGTTTGAATTAGGGTTTTGGGTCAAATTTAGGGTTTTGGGTCAACATTAGGGTTTTGGGTTTGAATTTGATTTTTGAGTTAAAAATAGGGTTTTGGGTCAAAAATAGGGTTAAAAGTATGGTTTTACGTTAAAATTAGGGTTTAGGGTCAAAAATAGGGTTATGGGTCAAATTTAGGGTTCTGGGTCAAAAATAGGGTTCGAATTAGGGTTTTGGATCAGAATTAAGGTTTTGGGACAAAAATAGGGTTAGAATTTGGGTTTTTGGGTCTAAATCAGGGTCTTAGGTTAAAATTAGGGTTCTGAGTCAAATTTAGGTTTCTGGGTTAACTTTAGGGTTTAGGGTCAAAATTTAGTATTTTGGATTAAAATTAGGGTTCTTGGTTAAATTAGGGTTTTGGGACAAAAATAGGGTTAGAATTAGGGTTTTGGTTCAAATTTAGGGTTTAGGATCAAAATTAGGGGTTTGGGTCAAAATTAGGATTTAGGCTTTGAATTTGGGTTTAGGGTTAAAAATTGGGTTTTGGTTCAAATTTAGGATTCTTGGTTAAATTTAGGGTTTTTGGTCAAAATTTATGATTTTGGTTTAAAATTAGGGTTCTGTGTTAAATTTAAGGCTTAGGGTCAAAATTTGGGTTTTGGGTTTGAATTAGGGTTTTGAGTTAAAAGTAGGGTTTTGGGACAAAAATAGTGTTAGAATTAGAGTTCTGGGTCAAAAATAGGGTTCGAATTAGGGTTTTGGATCAGAATTAGGGTTTTGGGCCAGAATTAGGGTTTTTGGGTCAGAATTAGGGTTTTTGGGTCTAAATTAGAGTCTTGGGTCAAAATTAGGGTTCCTGGTTAAATTCAGGGTTTAGGGTAAAAAATTAGGGTTTTGGATTAAAATTAGGGATCTGGGGTTAAATTTAGGGTTTTGGGACAAAAATAGGGTTAGAATTAGGGTTTTGGTTCAAATTTAGGGTTTAGGATCAAAATTAGGGTTTTGGGTCAAAATTAGGGTTTAGGCTTTGAATTAGGGTTTATGGTTAAAAATAGGGATTTGGGTCAAATTTAGGGTTCTGGGTTAAATTTAGGGTCTTGGGTCAAATATACGGTTCGTATTAGGGTTTTGGGGTCAGAATTAGGGTTTTGGGTCAAAATTAGGGCTCTAGGTTATAATTTGGGTTTTGGGTCAAAATTAGGGTTTCGGGTTTGAATTAGGGTTTCGGGTTAAAATTCGGGTTTTGGGTCAAATTAAGGGGTTTGGGTCAACATTAGGGTTTTGGGGTTGAATTTGGTTTTTGAGTTAAAAATAGGGTTTTGGGTCAAAAATAGGGTTAGAATTAAGGTTTTGCATTAAAATTAGGGTTTAGGGTCAAAAACAGGGTTCTGGGTCAAATTTAGGGTTTTGTGTCAAAATAGGGTTCGAATTAGGGTTTTGGATCAAAATTAGGGTTTTGGGTCAAAATTTGGGTTTTGGGCCCAAATTTGGGTTTTGGATCAAAATTAAGGTGTCGGGTTTTGAGTTAAAAAAAGGGTTTTGGGACAAAAATAGGGTTAGAATTTGGGTTTTTGGGTCTAAATTAGGGTCTTGGGTCAAAATTAGGGTTTTGAGTCAAATTTAAGGTTCTGGGTTAACTTTAGGGTTTAGGGTCAAAATTTAGGGTTTTGGATTAAAATTAGGGTTCTGGGTTAAATTTAGGATTTTGGGACAAAAATAGGGTTAGAATTAGGGTTTTGGTTCAAATTTAGGGTTTAGGATCAAAATTTGAGTTTTGGGTCAAAAATAGGGTTCGTATTAGGGTTTTGGGGTCAAAATTAGGGTTTTGTGTCAAAATTAGGGCTTTGGATTATTTTGGGTCAAAATTTTGGTTTTGGGTCCAAATTAGGGTTTTGGTTCAAAATTAGGGTTTTGAGTAAAAAATATAGGGTTTTGGGACAAAAATAGGGTTAGAATTAGGGTTTTGGGTCTAAATTAGGGTTAGAATTTGGGTTTTGGGTAAAAATTAAGGTGTCGGGTTTTGAGTTAAAAAAAACGGTTTTGGGACAAAAATAGGGTTAGAATTAGGGTTTTTGGGTCTAAATTAGGTTTTTGGTCTAAATTAGGTTTTTGGGTCAAAATTAGGGTTATGGGTCAAATTTAGGGTTCGCGGTTAAATTTAGGGTTTAGGGTCAAAATTTAGAGGTTTGGATTAAAATTAGGGTTCTGGGTTAAATTTAGGGTTTTGGGACAAAAATAGGGTTCGAATTAGGGTTTTGGTTCAAATTTAGGGTTTAGGATCAAAATTAGGGTTTTGGGTCAAAATTAGGTTTTAGGCTTTGAATTAGAGTTTAGGGTTAAAATTAGGGTTTAGGCTTTCAATTTGGATTTTGGGTTTAAAATAGGGTTTTTTGTCAGAATTAGGGTTTTGGGTCAGAATTAGGGTTTCGGGTTTGAATTAGGGTTTTGGGTCAAATTTAGGGTTTTGGGTCAACATTAGGGTTTTGGGTTTGAATTTGGTTTTTGAGTTAAAAATAGGGTTTTGGGTCAAAAATAGGGTTAAAATTAAGGTTTTACGTTAAAATTAGGGTTTAGGGTCAAAAATAGGGTTATGGGTCAAAATTAGGGTTCTGGGTCAAATTTAGGGTTCGAATTAGGGTTTTGGATCAGAATTAGGGTTTTGGGACAAAAAGAGGGTTAGAATTTGGGTTTTTGGGTCTAAATCAGGGTCTTGGGTTAAAATCAGGGTTCTGAGTCAAATTTAGGTTTCTGGGTTAACTTTAGTGTTTAGGGTCAAAATTTAGGGTTTTGGATTAAAATTAGGGTTTTGGGTTAAATTATGGTTTTGGGACAAAATTAGGGTTAGAATTAGGGTTTTGGTTCAAATTTAGGGTTTAGGATCAAAATTAGGGGTTTGGGTCAAAATTAGGATTTAGGCTTTGAATTTGGGTTTAGGGTTAAAAATTGGGTTTTGGTTCAAATTTAGGATTCTTGGTTATATTTAGGGTTTTTGGTCAAAATTTATGATTTTGGTTTAAAATTAGGGTTCTGTGTTAAATTTAAGGCTTAGGGTCAAAATTTGGGTTTTGGGTTTGAATTAGGGTTTTGAGTTAAAAGTAGGGTTTTGGGACAAAAATAGTGTTAGAATTAGGGTTCTGGGTCAAAAATAGGGTTCGAATCAGGGTTTTGGATCAGAATTAGGGTTATGGGCCAGAATTAGGGTTTTTGAGTCAGAATTAGGGTTTTTGGGTCTAAATTAGAGTCTTGGGTCAAAATTAGTGTTAGAATTAGGGTTATTGGGTCTAAATTAGAGTCTTGGGTCAAAATTAGGGTTCCTGGTTAAATTCAGGGTTTAGGGTCAAAATTTAGGGTTTTGGATTAAAATTAGGGTTCTGGGGTTAAATTTAGGGTTTTGGGACAAAAATAGGGTTAGAATTAGGGTTTTGGTTCAAATTTAGGGTTTAGGATCAAAATTAGGGTTTTGGGTCAAAATTAGGGTTTAGGCTTTGAATTAGGGTTTAGGGTTAAAAATAGGGTTTTGGGTCAAATTTAGGGTTCTGGGTTAAATTTAGGGTCTTGGGTCAAATATAGGGTTCGTATTAGGGTTTTGGGGTCAGAATTAGGGTTTTGGGTCAAAATTAGGGCTCTGGGTTATAATTTGGGTTTTGGGTCAAAATTAGGGTTTCGGGTTTGAATTAGGGTTTTGGGTCAAAATTCGGGTTTTGGGTCAAATTTAGGGTTTTGGGTCAACATTAGGGTTTTGGGGTTGAATTTGGTTTTTGAGTTAAAAATAGGGTTTTGGGTCAAAAATAGGGTTAGAATTAAGGTTTTGCATTAAAATTAGGGTTTAGGGTCAAAAACAGGGTTTTGGGTCAAATTTACGGTTTTGGGTCAAAATAGGGTTCGAATTAGGGTTTTGGATCAAAATTAGGGTTTTGGGTCAAAATTTGGGTTTTGGGTCAAAATTTGGGTTTTGGGCCCAAATTTGGGTTTTGGATCAAAATTAAGGTGTCGGGTTTTGAGTTAAAAAAAGGGTTTTGGGACAAAAATAGGGTTAGAATTTGGGTTTTTGGGTCTAAATTAGGGTCTTGGGTCAATATTAGGGTTTTGAGTTAAATTTAAGGTTCTGGGTTAACTTTAGGGTTTAGGGTCAAAATTTAGGGTTTTGGATTAAAATTAGGGTTCTGGGTTAAATTTAGGATTTTGGGACAAAAATAGGGTTAGAATTAGGGTTTTGGTTCAAATTTAGGGTTTAGGATCAAAATTTGAGTTTTGGGTCAAAATTAGGGTTTAGGCTTTGAATTTGGGTTTAGGGTTAAAAATTGGGTTTTGGTGTAAATTTAGGGTTCTGGGTTAAATTTAGGGTTTTGAGTCAAAATTTACGATTTTGGTTTAAAATTAAGGTTCTGTGTTAAATTTAAGGTTTAGGGTCAAAATTTGGGTTTTGGGTTTGAATTAGGGTTTTTGGTTAAAAGTAGGGTTTTGGGACAAAAATAGTGTTAGAATTAGGGTTATGGGTCAAAAATAGGGTTCGAATTAGGGTTTTGGATGCAAATTAGGGTTTTGGGCCAGAATTAAGGTTATTGGGTCTAAATTAGAGTCTTGGGTCAAAATTAGGGTTCTTGGTTAAATTCAGGGTTTAGGGTCAAAATTTAGGGTTTTGGATTAAAATTAGGGTTCTGGGGTTAAATTTAGGGTTTTGGGACAAAATTAGGGTTAGAATTAGGGTTTTGGTTCAAATTTAGGGTTTAGGATCAAAATTAGGGTTTTGGGTCAAAATTAGGGTTTACGCTTTCAATTAGGGTTTAGGGTTAAAAATAGGGTTTTGGGTCAAATTTAGGGTTTTGGGTCAAATTTAGGGTCTTGGGTCAAAAATAGGGTTCGTATTAGGGTTTTGGGGTCAGAATTATGGTTTTGGGTCAAAATTAGGGCTTTGGGCTATTTTGGGTCAAAATTTCGGTTTTGGGTCCAAATTATGTTTTGGGTCAAAATTAGGGTTTTGAGTTAAAAAAAGCGTTTTGGGACAAAAATTGGGTTAGAATTAGGGTTTTTGGGTCTAAATTAGGGTTAGAATTTGGGTTTTGGGTCAAATTTTGGGTTTTGGGTCAAAATTAAGGTGTCGGGTTTTGAGTTAAAAAAAGGGTTTTGGGACAAAAATAGGGTTAGAATTAGGGTTTTTGGGTCTAAATTAGGGTCTTGGGTCAAAATTAGGGATATGGGTCAAATTGAGGGTTCTAGTTTAAATTTAGGGTTCTGGGTCAAAATTTAGGAGTTTGGATTAAAATTAGGGTTCTGGGTTAAATTTAGGTTTTTGGGACAAAAATAGGGTTCGAATTAGGGTTTTGGTTTAAATTTAGGGTTTAGGATCAAAATTAGGGTTTTGGGCCAAAATTAGGGTTTAGGCTTTGAATTAGGGTTTAGCGTTAAAATTAGGGTTTAGCCTTTCAATTAGGATTTTGGGTTTAAAATAGGGTTTTTTGTGAGAATTAGGGTTTTGGGTCAGAATTAGGGTTTTGGGTCAAAATTAGGGCTCTGGGTTATAATTTGGGTTTTGGGTCAAAATTTTGATTTTGGGTCAAAATTAGGGTTTCGGGTTTGAATTAGGGTTTTGGGTCAAAATTCGGGTTTTGGGTCAAATTTAGGGTTTTGGGTCAACATTAGGGTTTTGGGATTGAATTTGGTTTTTGAGTTAAAAATAGGGTTTTGGGTCAAAAATATGGTTAGAATTAAGGTTTTGCGTTAAAATTAGGGTTTAGGGTCAAAAATAGGTTTCTGGGTCAAATTTAGGGTTTTGGGTCAAAAATAGGGTTCGAATTAGGGTTTTGGATCAGAATTAGTGTTTTGGGCCAGAATTAGGGTTTTTGGGTCAGAATTAGGGCTTTGGGTTATTTTGGGTCAAAATTTCGATTTCAGGTCTATATTAGGGTTTTGGGTGAAAAATATGGTTTAGTGTTTGAATTAGGGTTTTGAGTAAAAAAAATAGGGTTCTGGGACAAAAATAGGGTTAGAATTAGGGTTTTGGGTCTAAATTAGGGTTAGAGTTAGGGTTTTTGGCCCAAATTTGGGTTTTGGGTCAAAATTAAGGTGTCGGGTTTTGAGTTAAAAAAACGGTTTTGGGACAAAAATATGGTTAGAAATTGGGTTTTTGGGTCAAAATTAGGGTCTTGGGTCAAAATTAGGGTTCTGAGTCAAATTTAGGGTTCTGGGTTAACTTTAGGGTTTAGGGTCATAATTTTGGATTTTGGATTAAAATTAGGGTTCTGGGTTAAATTTAGGGTTTTGGGTCAAAATTTACGATTTTGGTTTAAAATTAGGGTTCTGTGTTAAATTTAAGGTTTTGGGTCAAAATTTATGGTTTTGGGTTTGAATTAGGGTTTTTGGGTCTAAATTAGAGTCTTGGGTCAATATTAGGGTTCCTGGTTAAATTCAGGGTTTAGGGTCAAAATTTAGGGTTTTGGATTAAAATTAGGGTTCTGGGGTTAAATTTAGGGTTTTGCGACAAAAATAGGGTTAGAATTAGGATTTTGGTTCAAATTTATGGTTTAGGATCAAAATTAGGGTTTTGGGTCAAAATTAGGGTTTAGGATTTGAATTAGGGTTTAGGGTTAAAAATAGGGTTTTGGGTCAAATTTAGGGTTCTAGGTTAAATTTAAGGTTTTGGGTCAAAAATAGGGTTGGTATTAGGGTTTTGGGGTCAGAATTAGGCTTTTGGGTCAAAATTAGGGCTTTGGGTTATTTTGGGTCAAAATTTTTGGTTTTGGGTCCAAATTAGGGTTTTTGTGTCCAAATTAGGGTTTTGAGTAAAAAATAGGTTTTGGGACAAAAATAGGTTTAGAATTAGGGTTTTGGGTTAAAATTAGGGTTAGAATTTGGGTTTTGGGTCAAATTTTGGGTTTTGGGTCAAAATTAAGGTGTCGGGTTTTGAGTTAAAAAAAGGGTTTTGGGACAAAAATAGGGTTAGAATTAGGGTTTTTGGGTCTAAATTAGGGTCTTGGGTCAAAATTAGGGTTATTGGTCAAATTTAGGGTTCTGGGTTAAATTTAGGGTTTAGTGTCAAAATTTAGGGGTTTGGATTAAAATTAGGGTTCTGGGTTAAATTTAGGGTTTTGGGACAAAATAGGGTTCGAATTAGGGTTTTGGTTCAAATTTAGGGTTTAGGATCAAAATTAGGGTTTTGGGTCAAAATTAGGGTTTAGGCTTTGAATTAGGGTTTAGGCTTTCAAATAGGATTTTGGGTTTAAAATAGGGTTTTTTGTCAGAATTAGGGTTTTGGGTCTGAATTAGGGTTTTGGGTTAAAATTAGGGCTCTGGGTTATAATTTCGGTTTTGGGTCAAAATTAGGGTTGAGGCTTTGAATTAGGGTTTAGGGTTAAAAATAGGGTTTTGGGTCAAATTTAGGGTCTTGGGTCAAAAATAGGGTTCATATTAGGGTTTTGGGGTCAGAATTAGGGTTTTTGGTGAAAATTAGGGCTTTGGGTTATTTTGGGTCAAAATTTCGGTTTTGGGTCCAAATTAGGGTTTTGGGTCAAAATTGGGGTTTTGAGTAAAAAATAGGTTTTTGGGACAAAAATAGGGTTAGAATTAGGGTTTTGTGTCAAATTTTGGGTTTTGGGTCAAAATTAGGGCGTCGGGTTTTGAGTTAAAAAAAGGGTTTTGGGACAAAAAAGGGTTAGAATTAGGTTTTTTGGGTCTAAATTAGGTTTTTGGTCTAAATTAGGGTCTTGGGTCAAAATTAGGGTTATTGGTCAAATTTAGGGTTCTGGGTTAAATTTAGGGTTTAGTGTCAAAATTTAGGGGTTTGGATTAAAATTAGGGTTCTGGGTTAAATTTAGGGTTTTGGGACAAAAATAGGGTTCGAATTAGGGTTTTGGTTCAAATTTAGGGTTTAGGATCAAAATTACGGTTTTGGGTCAAAATTAGGGTTTAGGCTTTGAATTAGGGTTTAGGGTTAAAATTAGGGTTGAGGCTTTCAATTAGGATTTTGGCTTTTAAATAGGGTTTTTTGTCAGAATTAGGGTTTTGGTTCAGAATTAGGGTTTTGGGTCAAAATTAGGGCTCTGGGTTATAATTTGGGTTTTGGGTTAGAATTTGGGTTTTTAGGTCAAAATTAGGGTTTCGGGTTTGAATTAAGGTTTTGGGTCAAAATTCGGGTTTTGGTCAACATTAGGGTTTTGGGTTTGAATTTGGTTTTTGAGTTAAAAATATGGTTTTGGTCCAGAATTAGGGTTTTTGGGTCAGAATTAGGGATTTGGGTCAAAATTAGGGCTTTGGGTTATTTTGGGTCAAAATTTCGCTTTCGGGTCCAAATTAGGGTTTTGGGTCAAAATTAGGGTTTAGGGTTTTGAGTAAAAAAATATGGTTTTGGGACAAAAATAGGGTTAGAATTAGGGTTTTGGGTCTAAATTAGCGTTAGAATTCGGGATTTGGGTCAAAATTTGGGTTTTGGGTCAAAATTAAGGTGTCGGGTTTTGAGTTAAAAAAGGGTTTTGAGTTAAAAAAATAGGGTTAGAATTTGGGTTTTTGGGTCAAAATTAGGGTCTTGGGTCAAAATTAGAGTTTTGAGTCAAATTTAGGGTTCTGGGTTAACTTTAGGGTTTAGGGTCAAAATTTAGGGTTTTGGATTAAAATTAGGGTTCTGGGTTAAATTTAGGGTTTTGGGTCAAAATTTACGATTTTGGTTGAAAATTAGGGTTCTGTGTTAAATTTAAGGTTTAGGGTAAAAATTTGGGTTTTGGGTTTGAATTAGGGTTTTTGGGTCTAAATTAGAGTCTTGGGTCAATATTAGGGTTCCTGGTTAAATTCAGGGTTTAGGGTCAAAATTTAGGGTTTTGGATTAAAATTAGGGTTCTGGGGTTAAATTTAGGGTTTTGCGACAAAAATAGGGTTAGAATTAGGATTTTGGTTCAAATTTATGGTTTAGGATCAAAATTAGGGTTTTGGGTCAAAATTAGGGTTTAGGATTTGAATTAGGGTTTAGGGTTAAAAATAGGGTTTTGGGTCAAATTTAGGGTTCTAGGTTAAATTTAAGGTTTTGGGTCAAAAATAGGGTTGGTATTAGGGTTTTGGGGTCAGAATTAGGCTTTTGGGTCAAAATTAGGGCTTTGGGTTATTTTGGGTCAAAATTTTCGGTTTTGGGTCCAAATTAGGGTTTTTGTGTCCAAATTAGGGTTTTGAGTAAAAAATAGGTTTTGGGACAAAAATAGGTTTAGAATTAGGGTTTTGGGTTAAAATTAGGGTTAGAATTTGGGTTTTGGGTCAAATTTTGGGTTTTGGGTCAAAATTAAGGTGTCGGGTTTTGAGTTAAAAAAAGGGTTTTGGGACAAAAATAGAGTTAGAATTAGGGTTTTTGGGTCTAAATTAGGGTTATTGGTCAAATTTAGGGTTCTGGGTTAAATTTAGGGTTTAGTGTCAAAATTTAGGGGTTTGGATTAAAATTAGGGTTCTGGGTTAAATTTAGGGTTTTGGGACAAAAATAGGGTTCGAATTAGGGTTTTGGTTCAAATTTAGGGTTTAGGATCAAAATTAGGGTTTTGGGTCAAAATTAGGGTTTAGGCTTTGAATTAGGGATGAGGCTTTCAATTAGGATTTTGGGTTTAAAATAGGGTTTTTTGTCAGAATTAGGGTTTTGGGTCAGAATTAGGGTTTTGGGTCAAAATTAGGGCTCTGGGTTATAATTTGGGTTTAGGATCAAAATTAGGGTTTTGGCTTTGAATTAGGGTTTAGGGTTAAAAATAGGGTTTTGGGTCAAATTTAGGGTCTTGGGTAAAAAATAGGGTTCGTATTAGGGTTTTGGGGTCAGAATTAGGGTTTTTGATGAAAATTAGGGATTTGGGTTATTTTGGGTCAAAATTTCGGTTTTGGGTCCAAATTAGGGTTTTGGGTCAAAATTAGGGTTTTGCGTAAAAAATAGGTTTTTGGGACAAAAATAGGGTTAGAATTAGGGTTTTGGGTCAAATTTTGGGTTTTGGGTCAAAATTAAGGTGTCGGGTTTTGAGTTAAAAAAAGGGTTTTGGGACAAAAATAGGGTTAGAATTAGGGTTTTTGGGTCTAAATTAGGTTTTTGGTCTAAATTAGGGTCTTGGGTCAAAATTAGGGTTATTGGTCAAATTTAGGGTTCTGGGTTAAATTTAGGGTTTAGGGTCAAAATTTAGGGGTTTGGATTAAAATTAGGGTTCTGGGTTAAATTTAGGGTTTTGGGACAAAAATAGGGTTCGAATTAGGGTTTTGGTTCAAATTTAGGGTTTAGGATCAAAATTTGGGTTTTGGGTCAAAATTAGGGTTTAGGCTTTGAATTAGGGTTTAGGGATAAAATTAGGGTTTAGGCTTTCAATTAGGATTTTGGCTTTTAAATAGGGTTTTTTGTCAGAATTAGGGTTTTGGTTCAGAATTAGGGTTTTGGGTCAAAATTAGGGCTCTGGGTTATAATTTGGGTTTTGGGTTAGAATTTGGGTTTTTAGGTCAAAATTAGGGTTTTGGGTTTGAATTAAGGTTTTGGGTCAAAATTCGGGTTTTGGTCAACATTAGGGTTTTGGGTTTGAATTTG
>CM061066.1:9415422-9483510 GCA_030762895.1 Sophora flavescens
GACCCAAGACTCTAATTTTGACACCCAAGACTCTAATTTAGACCCAAAACCCTAATTCAAACCCAAAACCCAAATTTTGACCCTAAACCTTAAATTTAACACAGAACCCAAATTTTAAACCGAAATCTTAAATTCTGACCCAAAACCCTAAATTTAACCCAGAACCCTAAATTTGAACCAAAACCTAATTTTTAACCCTAAACCCAAATTCAAAGCCTAAACCCTAATTTTGACCCAAAACCCTAATTTTGATCCTAAACCCTAAATTTGAACCAAAACCCTAATTCGAACCCTATTTTTGTCCCAAAACCCTAAATTTAACCCAGAACCCTAATTTTAATCCAAAACCCTAAATTTTGACCCTAAACCCTAAAGTTAACCCAGAACCCTAAATTTGACTCAGAACCCTAATTTTGATCCAAGACCCTAATTTAGACCCAAAAACCCAAATTCTAACCCTATTTTTGTCCCAAAACCCTTTTTTTAACTCAAAACCCGACACCTTAATTCTGAACCAAAACCCAAATTTTGACCCAAAACCCTAATTCTAACCCTATTTTTCTCCCAAAACCCTATTTTTTTTACTCAAAACCGTAATTCAAACCCTAAACCCTAATTTTGACCCAAAACCCTAATTTGGACCCGAAACCGAAATTTTGACCCAAAATAACCCAAAGCCTTAATTTTGACCCAAAACCCTAATTCTGACCCCAAAACCCTAATTCTGATCCAAAACCCTAATTCGAACCCTATTTTTGACCCAAAAACCTAAATTTGACCCAGAACCCTATTTTTGACCCTAAACGCTAATTTTAACGCAAAACCTTAATTCTAACCCTATTTTTGACCCAAAGCCCTATTTTTAACTCAAAAACAAATTCAAACCCAAAACCCTAATGTTGACCCAAAACCCTAAATTTGACCTAAAACCCGAATTTTGACCCAAAACCCTAATTCAAACCTGAAACCCTAATTTTGACCCAAAATCGAAATTTTGGCCCAAAACCCAAATTATAACCCACAATACTAATACCAAAACCTAATTCTGACAAAAACCTATTTTAAACCCAAAATCCTAATTGAAAGCCTAAACCCTAATTTTAACCCTAAACCTCAATTCAAAGCCTAAACCCTAATTTTGACCCAAAACCCTAATTTTGATCCCAAATTTGAACCAAAACCCTAATTCGAGCCCCATTTTTGTCCCAAAACCCTAAATTTAACCCAGAACCCTAATTTTAATCCAAACCCCTAAATTTTGACCCTAAACCCTAAATTTAACCCAGAACCCTAAATTTGACCCATAACCCTAATTTTGACCCAAGACCCTAATTTAGAACAAAAACCTAATTTAGACCCAAAAACCCTAATTCTAACCCTATTTTTGTCCTAAAACCCTTTTTTTAACTCAAAACCCGACACCTTAATTTAGACCCAAAACCCAAAATTTGACCCAAAACCCAAATTCTAACCCTAATTTAGACCGAAAACCCTAATTCTAACACTATTTTTGTCCCAAAAACCTATTGTTTACTCAAAACCTCCAATGCCCAAAACCGAAATTTTGACCCAAAATAACCCAAATCCCTAATTTTGACCCAAAACCCTAATTCTGACCCCAAAACCCTAATACGAACCCTATTTTTGACCCAAGACCCTAAATTCAACCCAGAACACTAAATTTGACCAAAAAAATAATTTTAACCCTAAACCCTAATTCAAAGCCTAAACCCCAATTTTGACCCAAAACCCTAATTTTGATCCTAAACCCTAAATTTGAACCAAAATCCTAATTCTAACCCTATTTTTGTCCCAAAACCCTAAATTTAACCCCAGAACCCTAATTTTAATCCAAAACCCTAAATTTTGACCCTAAACCCTGAATTTAACCAGGAACAATAATTTTGACCCAAGACTCTAATTTAGACCCAATAACCCTAATTCTAACTCTAATTTTGACCCAAGACTCTAATTTAGACCCAAAAACCCTAATTCAAACCCAAAACCCAAATTTTGACCCTAAACCTTAAATTTAACACAGAACCCAAATTTTAAACCGAAATCTTAAATTCTGACCCAAAACCCTAAATTTAACCCAGAACCCTAAATTTGAACCAAAACCTAATTTTTAACCCTAAACCCAAATTCAAAGCCTAAACCCTAATTTTGACCCAAAACCCTAATTTTGATCCTAAACCCTAAATTTGAACCAAAACCCCAATTAGAAACATATTTTTTTACCAAATCCATAAATTTATACCATAAACCCAAATTTTAATCCAAAACCCTAAATTTTGACCCTAAACCCTAAAGTTAACCCAGAACCCTAAATTTGACTCAGAACCCTAATTTTGATCCAAGACCCTAATTTAGACCCAAAAACCCAAATTCTAACCCTATTTTTGTCCCAAAACCCTTTTTTTAACTCAAAACCCGACACCTTAATTCTGAACCAAAACCCAAATTTTGACCCAAAACCCTAATTCTAACCCTATTTTTCTCCCAAAACCCTATTTTTTTTACTCAAAACCGTAATTCAAACCCTAAACCCTAATTTTGACCCAAAACCCTAATTTGGACCCGAAACCGAAATTTTGACCCAAAATAACCCAAAGCCTTAATTTTGACCCAAAACCCTAATTCGTACCCCAAAACCCTAATTGATCCAAAACCTAATTCAACCCTATTTTTGACCCAAAAACCTAAATTTGACCCAGAACCCTATTTTTGACCCTAAACGCTAATTTTAACGCAAAACCTTAATTCTAACCCTATTTTTGACCCAAAGCCCTATTTTTAACTCAAAAACAAATTCAAACCCAAAACCCTAATGTTGACCCAAAACCCTAAATTTGACCTAAAACCCGAATTTTGACCCAAAACCCTAATTCAAACCTGAAACCCTAATTTTGACCCAAAATCGAAATTTTGACCCAAAACCCAAATTATAACCAAAGCCCTAATTACCAAAACCAATTCGACAAAAACCCTATTTTAAACCCAAAATCCTAATTGAAAGCCTAAACCCTAATTTTAACCCTAAACCTCAATTCAAAGCCTAAACCCTAATTTTGACCCAAATCCCTAATTTTGATCCCAATTTTGAACCAAAACCCTAATTCGAGCCCCATTTTTGTCCCAAAACCCTAAATTTAACCAACTAATTTTAATCCAAACCCCTAAATTTTGACCCTAAACCCTAAATTTAACCCAAAACCCTAAATTTGACCCAAACCCTAATTTTGACCCAAGACCTAATTTAGAACAAAACCTATTTAGACCCAAAACCCTAATTCTAACCCTATTTTTGTCCTAAAACCCTTTTTTACTCAAAACCACACCTTAATTTAGACCCAAAACCCAAAATTTGACCCAAAACCCAAATTCTAACCCTAATTTAGACCGAAAACCCTAATTCTAACACTATTTTTGTCCCAAAAACCTATTGTTTACTCAAAACCCAAATTTGGACCCAAAACCGAAATTTTGACCCAAAATAACCCAAATCCCTAATTTTGACCCAAAACCCTAATTCTGACCCCAAAACCCTAATACGAACCCTATTTTTGACCCAAGACCCTAAATTCAACCCAGAACACTAAATTTGACCAAAAAAATAATTTTAACCCTAAACCCTAATTCAAAGCCTAAACCCCAATTTTGACCCAAAACCCTAATTTTGATCCTAAACCCTAAATTTGAACCAAAATCCTAATTCTAACCCTATTTTTGTCCCAAAACCCTAAATTTAACCCCAGAACCCTAATTTTAATCCAAAACCCTAAATTTTGACCCTAAACCCTGAATTTAACCAGGAACAATAATTTTGACCCAAGACTCTAATTTAGACCCAATAACCCTAATTCTAACTCTAATTTTGACCCAAGACTCTAATTTAGACCCAAAAACCCTAATTCAAACCCAAAACCCAAATTTTGACCCTAAACCTTAAATTTAACACAGAACCCAAATTTTAAACCGAAATCTTAAATTCTGACCCAAAACCCTAAATTTAACCCAGAACCCTAAATTTGAACCAAAACCTAATTTTTAACCCTAAACCCAAATTCAAAGCCTAAACCCTAATTTTGACCCAAAACCCTAATTTTGATCCTAAACCCTAAATTTGAACCAAAACCCTAATTCGAACCCTATTTTTGTCCCAAAACCCTAAATTTAACCCAGAACCCTAATTTTAATCCAAAACCCTAAATTTTGACCCTAAACCCTAAAGTTAACCCAGAACCCTAAATTTGACTCAGAACCCTAATTTTGATCCAAGACCCTAATTTAGACCCAAAAACCCAAATTCTAACCCTATTTTTGTCCCAAAACCCTTTTTTTAACTCAAAACCCGACACCTTAATTCTGAACCAAAACCCAAATTTTGACCCAAAACCCTAATTCTAACCCTATTTTTCTCCCAAAACCCTATTTTTTTACTCAAAACCGTAATTCAAACCCTAAACCCTAATTTTGACCCAAAACCCTAATTTGGACCCGAAACCGAAATTTTGACCCAAAATAACCCAAAGCCTTAATTTTGACCCAAAACCCTAATTCTGACCCCAAAACCCTAATTCTGATCCAAAACCCTAATTCGAACCCTATTTTTGACCCAAAAACCTAAATTTGACCCAGAACCCTATTTTTGACCCTAAACGCTAATTTTAACGCAAAACCTTAATTCTAACCCTATTTTTGACCCAAAGCCCTATTTTTAACTCAAAAACAAATTCAAACCCAAAACCCTAATGTTGACCCAAAACCCTAAATTTGACCTAAAACCCGAATTTTGACCCAAAACCCTAATTCAAACCTGAAACCCTAATTTTGACCCAAAATCGAAATTTTGGCCCAAAACCCAAATTATAACCCAGAGCCCTAATTCTGAACCAAAACCCTAATTCTGACAAAAAACCCTATTTTAAACCCAAAATCCTAATTGAAAGCCTAAACCCTAATTTTAACCCTAAACCTCAATTCAAAGCCTAAACCCTAATTTTGACCCAAAACCCTAATTTTGATCCCAAATTTGAACCAAAACCCTAATTCGAGCCCCATTTTTGTCCCAAAACCCTAAATTTAACCCAGAACCCTAATTTTAATCCAAACCCCTAAATTTTGACCCTAAACCCTAAATTTAACCCAGAACCCTAAATTTGACCCATAACCCTAATTTTGACCCAAGACCCTAATTTAGAACAAAAACCTAATTTAGACCCAAAAACCCTAATTCTAACCCTATTTTTGTCCTAAAACCCTTTTTTTAACTCAAAACCCGACACCTTAATTTAGACCCAAAACCCAAAATTTGACCCAAAACCCAAATTCTAACCCTAATTTAGACCGAAAACCCTAATTCTAACACTATTTTTGTCCCAAAAACCTATTGTTTACTCAAAACCCAAATTTGGACCCAAAACCGAAATTTTGACCCAAAATAACCCAAATCCCTAATTTTGACCCAAAACCCTAATTCTGACCCCAAAACCCTAATACGAACCCTATTTTTGACCCAAGACCCTAAATTCAACCCAAACCTAAATTTGACCAAAAATAATTTTAACCCTAAACCCTAATTCAAAGCCTAAACCCCAATTTTGACCCAAAACCCTAATTTTGATCCTAAACCCTAAATTTGAACCAAAATCCTAATTCTAACCCTATTTTTGTCCCAAAACCCTAAATTTAACCCCAGAACCCTAATTTTAATCCAAAACCCTAAATTTTGACCCTAAACCCTGAATTTAACCAGGAACAATAATTTTGACCCAAGACTCTAATTTAGACCCAATAACCCTAATTCTAACTCTAATTTTGACCCAAGACTCTAATTTAGACCCAAAAACCCTAATTCAAACCCAAAACCCAAATTTTGACCCTAAACCTTAAATTTAACACAGAACCCAAATTTTAAACCGAAATCTTAAATTCTGACCCAAAACCCTAAATTTAACCCAGAACCCTAAATTTGAACCAAAACCTAATTTTTAACCCTAAACCCAAATTCAAAGCCTAAACCCTAATTTTGACCCAAAACCCTAATTTTGATCCTAAACCCTAAATTTGAACCAAAACCCTAATTCGAACCCTATTTTTGTCCCAAAACCCTAAATTTAACCCAGAACCCTAATTTTAATCCAAAACCCTAAATTTTGACCCTAAACCCTAAAGTTAACCCAGAACCCTAAATTTGACTCAGAACCCTAATTTTGATCCAAGACCCTAATTTAGACCCAAAAACCCAAATTCTAACCCTATTTTTGTCCCAAAACCCTTTTTTTAACTCAAAACCCGACACCTTAATTCTGAACCAAAACCCAAATTTTGACCCAAAACCCTAATTCTAACCCTATTTTTCTCCCAAAACCCTATTTTTTTTACTCAAAACCGTAATTCAAACCCTAAACCCTAATTTTGACCCAAAACCCTAATTTGGACCCGAAACCGAAATTTTGACCCAAAATAACCCAAAGCCTTAATTTTGACCCAAAACCCTAATTCTGACCCCAAAACCCTAATTCTGATCCAAAACCCTAATTCGAACCCTATTTTTGACCCAAAAACCTAAATTTGACCCAGAACCCTATTTTTGACCCTAAACGCTAATTTTAACGCAAAACCTTAATTCTAACCCTATTTTTGACCCAAAGCCCTATTTTTAACTCAAAAACAAATTCAAACCCAAAACCCTAATGTTGACCCAAAACCCTAAATTTGACCTAAACACCCCTAATTCAAACAAATAATTTTGACCCAAAATCGAAATTTTGGCCCAAAACCCAAATTATAACCCAGAGCCCTAATTCTGAACCAAAACCCTAATTCTGACAAAAAACCCTATTTTAAACCCAAAATCCTAATTGAAAGCCTAAACCCTAATTTTAACCCTAAACCTCAATTCAAAGCCTAAACCCTAATTTTGACCCAAAACCCTAATTTTGATCCCAAATTTGAACCAAAACCCTAATTCGAGCCCCATTTTTGTCCCAAAACCCTAAATTTAACCCAGAACCCTAATTTTAATCCAAACCCCTAAATTTTGACCCTAAACCCTAAATTTAACCCAGAACCCTAAATTTGACCCATAACCCTAATTTTGACCCAAGACCCTAATTTAGAACAAAAACCTAATTTAGACCCAAAAACCCTAATTCTAACCCTATTTTTGTCCTAAAACCCTTTTTTTAACTCAAAACCCGACACCTTAATTTAGACCCAAAACCCAAAATTTGACCCAAAACCCAAATTCTAACCCTAATTTAGACCGAAAACCCTAATTCTAACACTATTTTTGTCCCAAAAACCTATTGTTTACTCAAAACCCAAATTTGGACCCAAAACCGAAATTTTGACCCAAAATAACCCAAATCCCTAATTTTGACCCAAAACCCTAATTCTGACCCCAAAACCCTAATACGAACCCTATTTTTGACCCAAGACCCTAAATTCAACCCAGAACACTAAATTTGACCAAAAAAATAATTTTAACCCTAAACCCTAATTCAAAGCCTAAACCCCAATTTTGACCCAAAACCCTAATTTTGATCCTAAACCCTAAATTTGAACCAAAATCCTAATTCTAACCCTATTTTTGTCCCAAAACCCTAAATTTAACCCCAGAACCCTAATTTTAATCCAAAACCCTAAATTTTGACCCTAAACCCTGAATTTAACCAGGAACAATAATTTTGACCCAAGACTCTAATTTAGACCCAATAACCCTAATTCTAACTCTAATTTTGACCCAAGACTCTAATTTAGACCCAAAAACCCTAATTCAAACCCAAAACCCAAATTTTGACCCTAAACCTTAAATTTAACACAGAACCCAAATTTTAAACCGAAATCTTAAATTCTGACCCAAAACCCTAAATTTAACCCAGAACCCTAAATTTGAACCAAAACCTAATTTTTAACCCTAAACCCAAATTCAAAGCCTAAACCCTAATTTTGACCCAAAACCCTAATTTTGATCCTAAACCCTAAATTTGAACCAAAACCCTAATTCGAACCCTATTTTTGTCCCAAAACCCTAAATTTAACCCAGAACCCTAATTTTAATCCAAAACCCTAAATTTTGACCCTAAACCCTAAAGTTAACCCAGAACCCTAAATTTGACTCAGAACCCTAATTTTGATCCAAGACCCTAATTTAGACCCAAAAACCCAAATTCTAACCCTATTTTTGTCCCAAAACCCTTTTTTTAACTCAAAACCCGACACCTTAATTTAGACCCAAAACCCAAATTTTGACCCAAAACCCTAATTCTAACCCTATTTTTCTCCCAAAACCCTATTTTTTTTACTCAAAACCGTAATTCAAACCCTAAACCCTAATTTTGACCCAAAACCCTAATTTGGACCCGAAACCGAAATTTTGACCCAAAATAACCCAAAGCCTTAATTTTGATCCAAAACCTAATACAAACAATTCAAAACTAATATAAAAAAAGACCATATTTTGACCTAAACCTAATTTTAACAAAACCAATTCTAACCTATTGACCCAAAACTTAACTCAAAACAATAAACCCAAACCTAATTTGACCCAAAACCCTAAATTTGACCTAAAACCCAATTTTGACCCAAAACCCTAATTCAAACTCAAACCCTAATTTTGACCCAAAATCAAATTTTACCCAAAACCCAAATTATAACCACCAAAACCCTAATTCACAAAAACCCTATTTTAAACCCATAATCCTTTTTGAAAGACTAAACCCTAATTTTAACCCTAAACCTAAATTCAAAGCCTAAACCCTAATTTTGACCCAAAACCCTAATTTTGATCCCAAATTTGAACCAAAACCCTAATTGAGCCCCATTTT
Source organism: Sophora flavescens (assembly GCA_030762895.1). Lineage (NCBI taxonomy): Eukaryota > Viridiplantae > Streptophyta > Magnoliopsida > Fabales > Fabaceae > Sophora > Sophora flavescens. The sequence goes on from CM061066.1 coordinate 9,424,257, forward strand.
TGTCCCAAAACCCTAAATTTAACCCAAACCCTAATTTTAATCCAAACCCCTAAATTTTGACCCTAAACCCTAAATTTAACCCAACCCAAAATTTGACCCAAAACCCAAATTTTGACCCAAAACCCTAATTCTATCCCTAATTTTGATCCAAAACCCTAATTCTAACCCTATTTTTGTCCCAAAACCCTATTTTTAACTCAAAACCCGACACCTTGATTTTGACCCAAAACCCAAAATTTGACTCAAAACCCAAATTCTAACCCTAATTTAGACCCAAAACCCTAATTCTGACCATATTTTTGTCCCAAAAACCTATTGTATACTCAAAACCCAAATTTGGACCCAAATTTGACCCAAAATAACCTAAACCATAATTTTGACCCGAAACCCTAATTACCCCAAACCCTAATACGAACCCTATTTTTGACCCAAGACCCTAAATTTAACCCAGAACACTAAATTTGACCAAAAAAAATATTTTTAACGCTGAACCCTAATTCAAAGCCTAAACCCCAATTTTGACCCAAAACCCTAATTTTGATCCTAAACCCTAAATTTGAACCAAAATCCTAATTCTAACACTATTTTTGTCCCAAAACCCTAATTATGACCCGAAACCCTAGTTTTGGCCCAAAACCCTAATTTTTACCCAAAACCCTAATTTAACCGACTAATTTTGACCCAAGACTCTAATTTGACCCAAAACCTAATTAACTCTAACCAATTTTGACCAACCTATTCTTTTCCAACCTAATTCACCCTAATTTGAACCAAACCTAATTTTAACCCTAAACCAAATTAATCCTAATTTTGACCCAAACCTAATTTGACCCAAACCTAATTGACCAAAACCCTAATTCTTTTTGTCCAAACCCTAATTTCCTAAACCTAATTTTACCAAACCCTAATTTTGACCCAAACCTAATTACTTTTTGCCAAATTTCCAACAATTCCTATTTTGCAAACTCCCAACCCTAATTTACCCAAAACCAAATTTTGACCCAAACCCAATTTACTATTTTCCCAAAACCCTATTTTCTCAAACCCTAATTCAAACCTAACCCTAATTTCCCAAAACCCTAATTTGACCTAAACCCTAATTTTGACCCAAAATATTCAAAGCCTTAATTTTGACCCAAAACCCTAATTTTGACCCTAAACCCTAATTTGACCAAAACCTAATTGAACCCTATTCCAAACCCTAATTTACCACCTAACACTAACAATTCTAACCCTATTTTGACCCAAACCCTATTAACTCAAACAATTTCCCAAACTAATAATCTATTTTGTCCCAAAACCCTTCAAACCCAAACCCTAATTTTGACCCAAAACCCAAATTTGACCCAAAACCCAAATTCTAACCTATTTGACCCAAAACCCTAATTCTAACCAACCTATTGCCAAAACCTATTTTCCCAACCACAAGACCCAAAATAATTTTAACCCTAAACCCTAATTCAAAGCCTAAACCCTAATTTTGACCCAAAACCCTAATTTTGATCCTAACAAATTTGAACCAAAACCCTAATTCTAACCCTATTTTTGTCCCAAAACCCTAAATTTAACCTAGAACCCTAATTTTAATCCAAACCCTAAATTTTGACCCTAAACCCTAAATTTAACCTCTAATTGACCAACCTAATTTTGACCCAAGACCCTAATTTAGACCCAAAACCCTAATTTAACTCTATTTCCTAAAACTCTTTTTGACCCAAAACCCTTTTTAACCCAAACCCTAATTTGACCCTAAACCTAATTTGCCAAAACCCTAATTTTAACCTCAATTTGACCCAAACCTAAATTTTTTGTCCCAAAACCTATTTTTAACCAAAACCCAAATTTTGACCCAAACCAAATTGACCAAAACCTAAACCCTAATTTTGACCCAAAACCCTAATTCCAAACCACCAAAACCCTAATTCTAACCCTATTTTTGACCCAAAACCCTAAATTTAACCCCAAACCCTAAATTTGACCAAAACTAATTTTAACCCTAAACCCTAATTCAAAGCCTAAACCCTAATTTTGACCCAAAACCCTAATTTTGACCCTAAACCCTAAAATTGAACCAAAATCCTAATTCTAACCCTATTTTTGTCCCAAAACCCTAATTTTAATCCAAAACCCTAAATTTTGTCCCTGAACCCTGAATTTAACCAGGAACCCTAATTTTGACCCAAGACTCTAATTTAGACCCAATAACCCTAATTCTAACTCAAATTTTGACCCAAGACTCTAATGTAGACCCAAAAACCCTAATTGAAACCCAAAACCCAAATTTTGACCCTAAACCTTAAATTTAACACAGAACCCTAATTTTAAAACAAAATCGTAAATTTTGACCCAAAACCCTAAATTTAACCCAGAACCCTAAATTTGAACCAAAACCCAATTTTTAACCCTAAACCCAAATTTTGACCCAAAACCCTAATTTTGATCCTAAACCCTAAATTTGAACCAAAACCCTAATTCTAACCCTATTTTTGTCCCAAAATCCTAAATTTAACCCAGAACCCTAATTTTAATCCAAAACCCTAAATTTTGACCCTAAACCCTAAAGTTAACCCAGAACCCTAAATTTGACTCAGAACCCTAATTTTGACCCAAGACCCTAATTTAGACCCAAAAACCCAAATTCTAACCCTATTTTTGTCCCAAAACCCTTTTTTTAACTCAAAACCCGACACCTTAATTCAGAACCAAAACCCAAATTTTGACCCAAAACCCTAATTCAGACCCTAAACCCTAATTTTGACCCAAAACCCTAATTTGGACCCGAAACCGAAATTTGACCCAAAATAACCCAAAGCCTTAATTTTGACCCAAAACCCCAATTCTGACCCAAAAACCCTAATTCTGATCCAAAACCCTAATTCGAACCCTATTTTTGACCCAAAACCCTAAATTTGACCCAGAACCCTATTTTTGACCCTAAACGCTAATTTTAACGTAAACCCTTAATTCTAACCCTATTTTTGACCCAAAACCCTATTTTTAACTCAAAAACCAAATTCAAACCCAAAACCCTAATGTTGACCCAAAACCCTAAATTTGACCTAAAACCCGAATTTTGACCCAAAACCCTAATTCAAACCCGAAACCCTAATTTTGACCCAAAATCAAATTTTAACTCAAAACCCAAATTATAACCAAAACCCTAATTCTGTCCCAAAACCCTAATTCTGAAAAAAAAAACCCTATTTTAAACCCAAAATCCTAATTGAAAGCCTAAACCCTAATTTTAACCCTAAACCTAATTCAAAGCCTAAACCCTAATTTTGACCCAAAACCCTATTTTTGATCCTAAACCCTAAATTTGAACCAAAACACTAATTAGAACCCTATTTTTGAGCCAAAACCCTAAATTTAACCCAAACCCTAATTTTAATCCAAACCCTAAATTTTGACCTAAACCCTAAATTTAACACCTAAATTTGACCATAACCTAATTTTGACCCAAGACCTAATTTGATTTTACCAAAACCCTAATTTAACCTATTTTGTCCTAAACCCTTTTTAACTCAAACCGACACTTAATTTGACCCAAAACCAAATTTGACCCAACCTTTAAATTTGACCTAATTCTAACCTATTTTTGTCCCAAAACCTATTGTTTACAACCCATTTGACCCAAAACCAAATTTTGACCCAAAATAACCCAAACCCTAATTTTGACCCAAAACCCTAATTGACCCCAAAACTAATAGAATATTTGACCAGACCTAAATTAACAAAAACTAAACCTATTCAACTAAACCCAATTTTGACCCAAAACCCTAATTTTGATCCTAAACCCTAAATTTAAACCAAAATCCTAATTCTAACCCTATTTTTGTCCCAAAACCCTAAATTTAACCCCATAACCCTAATTTTAATCCAAAACCCTAAATTTTGACCCTAAACCCTGAATTTAACCAGAACTATTTTGACCCAAGACTTAATTTAGACCCAATAACCCTAATTCTAACTCTAATTTTACCCAAACTCTAATTTAGACCCAAAACCCTAATTCAAACCCAAAACCCAAATTTTGACCCTAAACCTTAATTTACCAAAACCTAAATTTTTAACCAAAAAAACCCAAACCCTAAAAACCTAAAACCAAAACAATAACCTAAACCCAAACAACCTAAACCCAATTGACCCAAAACCCTATTTTTGATCCTAAACCCTAAATTTGAACCAAAACCCTAATTCTAACCCTATTTTTGTACCAAAACCCTAAATTTAACCCAGAACCCAAATTTTAATCCAAAAACCTAAATATAGACCCTAAAACCTAAAGTTAACCGGAACCCTAAATTTGACTCGAACCTAATTTTGATCCAAGACCCAAATTTAGACCCCAAATTCTAACCCTATTTTTGTCCCAAAACCCTTTTTTAACTCAAAACACACCTTAATTTTGACCAAAACCCAAATTTTGACCCAAAACCCTAATTCTAACCTATTTTTTCCCAAAACCCTATTTTTTACTCAAACCCTAATTCAAACCCTAAACCCTAATTTTGACCCAAACCCTAATTTGGACAAAAAATTTTGACCCAAAATAACCCAAAGCCTAGACCCAAACCAATTACCCAAAACCCTAATTCTGGCCCAAAACCCAAATTCTGATCGAAAACCCTAATTCGAACCCTATTTTTGACCCAAAACCCTAAATTTGACCCAGAACCCTATTTTTGACCCTAAACCCTAATTTTAACGAAAACCTTAATTCTAACCCTATTTTTGACCCAAAACCCTATTTTTAACTCAAAAACCAAATTCAACCCCAAAACCCTAATGTTGACCCAAAACTTGAAAATTTGACCAAAACCTAATTCCAACCTAATTTTGACCCAAAATCAAATTTTGACCCAAAACCCAAATTATAACCCAGCCCTAATTTTGACCCAAAACCCTAATTCGACCAAAACCCTATTAAAAAACCTAATTGAAAGCTAATTTTAACCCTAAACCCTAATTCAAAGCCTAAACCCTAATTTTGACCCAAAACCCTAATTTTGAACCAAAACCCTAATTCGAACCCTATTTTTGTCCCAAAACCCTAAATTTAACCCAGAACCCTAATTTTAATCCAAACCCCTAAATTTTGACCCTAAACCCTAAATTTAACCCATAACCCTAAATTTGACCAATAACCCTAATTTTGACCCAAGACCCTAATTTAGACCCAAAAACCCTAATTCTAACCCTATTTTTGTCCCAAAACCCTTTTTTTATCTCAAAACCCGACACCTTAATTTTGACCCAAAACCCAAAATTTGACCCAAAACCCTAATTCTAACCCTATTTTTGTCCCAAAAACCTATTTTTTACGCAAAACCCTAATTTTGACCCAAAACCCTAATTTGGACCCAATGCCCTAATTTTGACCCAAAACCCTAATTCTGACCCCAAAACCATAATACGAACCCTATTTTTGACCCAAGACCCTAAATTTAACCCAGAACCCTATTTTTAACCGTAAACCCTAATTCAAAGCCTAAACCCCAATTTTGACCCAAAAACCTAATTTTGATCCTAAACCATAAATTTGAACCAAAATCCTAATTCTAACCCTATTTTTGTCCCAAAACCCTAAATTTAACCCCAGAACACTAATTTTTATCCAAAACCCTAAATTTTGACCCTAAACCCTGAATTTAACCAGGAACAATAATTTTGACCCAAGACTCTAATTTAGACCCAATAACCCTAATTCTAACTCTAATTTTGACCCAAGACTCTAATTTAGACCCAAAAACCCTAATTCAAACCCAAAACCCAAATTTTGACCCTAAACTTTAAATTTAACACAGAACCCTAATTTTAAACCAAAATCGTAAATTTTGACCCAAAACCCTAAATTTAACCCAGAACCCTAAATTTGAACCAAAACCCAATTTTGAACCCTAAACCCTAATTTTGACCCAAAACCCTAATTTTGATCCTAAACCCTAAATTTGAACCAAAACCCTAATTAGAACCCTATTTTTTTCCCAAATCCCTAAATTTAACCCGACCCTAATTTTAATCCAAACCCCTAAATTTGGACCCTAAACCCTAAATATAACCCAGAACCCTAAATTTGTCCAATAACCCTAATTTTGACCCAAGATCCTAATTTAGGCCTCCCAAACCTAATTCTACCCTTTTTCCAAACCCTCTTTTTCACCTTTGCCAATTTTATTTTCCAACTATTTTTCTTTTGCAATCCTTCCAAAACCCTAATTCAACCCTATTTTTGACCCAAACCCTAAATTTGACCTAAACCCTATTTTGACCCAAAACCCTATTTTACCCTAAACCTAATTAACCTAATTTTGACCCAAAACCCTAATTCTGGCCCAAAACCCTAATTCTGATCCAAAACCCTAATTCGAACCCTATTTTTAACGCAAAACCCTAAATTTGACCCAGAACCCTATTTTTAACGCAAAACCTTAATTCTAACCCTATTTTTGACCAAAAACCCTATTTTTAACTCAAAAACCAAATTCAAACCCAAAACCCTAATGTTGACCCAAAACCCTAAATTTGACCCAAAACCAGAAACCCTAATTTTGACCCAAAATCGAAATTTTGACCCAAAACCCAAATTATTACCCAGAGCCCTAATTTTGACCAAAAACACTAATTCTGACCTAAAACCCTAATTCTGACAAAAAACCCTATTTTAAACCCGAAACCCTAATTTTAACCCTAATTCAAAGCCTAAACCCTAATTTTGATCCTAAACCCTAAATTTGAACCAAAACCCTAATTCGAACCTTATTTTTGTCCCAAAACCCTAAATTTAACCCAGAACCCTAAATTTGACGAATATCCCTAATTTTGACCCAAGACCCTATTTTAGACCAAAAACTCAATTTATAACAAAAAATAATAAGTCTAACCCTATTTTTGTCCCAAACCCCTTTTTTTAACTCAAAAGCCGACACCTTAATTTTGACCCAAAACCCAAAATTTGACCCAAAACCCTAATTCTAACCCTATTTTTGTCCCAAAAACCTATTTTTTACTCAAAACCCTAATTTTGACCCAAAACCCTAATTTGGACCCAAAACCGAAATTTTGACCCAAAATAACCCAAAGCCCTAATTTTGACCCAAAACCCTAATTCTGACCCCAAAACCCTAATACGAACCCTATTTTTGACGCAAGACCCTAAATTTAATCCAGAACCCTAAATTTGAACAAAAACCCAATTTTTAACCCTAAACCCAAATTCAAAGCCTAAACCCTAATTTTGACCCAAAACCCTAATTTTGATCCTAAACCCAAAATTTGAACCAAAACCCTAATTCTAACCCTATTTTTGTCCCAAAACCCTAAATTTAACCCAAGAACCCTAATTTTAATCCAAAACCCTAAATTTTGACCCTATATCCTAAAGTTAACCCAGAACCCTAAATTTGACTCAGAACCCTAATTTTCACCCAAGACCCTAATTTAGACCCAAAAACCCAAATTCTAACCCTATTTTTGTCCCGATACCGAAATTTTGACCCAAAATAACCCAAAACCTTAATTTTGACCCAAAAAACACAAACCCAACCTAATTACCAAAACCCTAATCCCAAACCTAAAACCTATTTTGACCCAAAACCCTAATTTGACCAAAACCCTATTTTTAACTCAAAAACAATTCAAACCCAAAACCTAATTGACCCAAAACCCTAATTTGACCCAAAATCCAATTTTGACCCAAAACCCAAATTATAACCAAAACCCATTAAAAACAAAAACCCTATTTTAAACCCAAAATCCTAATTGAAAGCCTAAACCCTAATTTTAACCCTAAACCCTAATTCAAAGCCTAAACCCTAATTTTGAACCAAAACCCTAATCTGTATCCTAAACCCTAAATTTGAACCAAAACCCTAATTCGAACCCTATTTTTGGCCCAAATCCGTTTTTTAAAATCAAAACCAGACACCTTAAATTTGACCCAAAACCCAAATTCTAAGCCTAATTTAGACCCAAAACCCTAATTCTAACCCTATTTTTGTCCCAAAACCTATTTTTTACTCAAAACCCTAATTTGGACCCAAAACCGAAATTTTGACCCAAAATAACCCAAAGCCCTAATTTTGACCCAAAACCCTAATTCTGACCCCAAAACCCTAATACGAACCCTATTTTTGACCCAAGACCCTAAATTCAACCCAGAACCCTAAATTTGACCCAAAACCCTATTTTTAACCCTAAACCCTAATTCAAAGCCTAAACCCTAATTTTGACCCAAAACCCTAATTTTGATCCTAAACCCTAAATTTGAACCAAAATCCTAATTCTAACCCTATTTTTGTCCCAAAACCCTAAATTTAACCCCAGAACCCTAATTTTAATCCAAAACCCTAAATTTTGACCCTAAACCCTGTATTTAACCAGGAACCCGAATTTTGACCCAAGACTCTAATTTAGACCCAATAACCCTAATTCTAACTCTAATTTTGACCCAAGACTCTAATTTAGACCCCAAAACCCTAATACGAACCCTATTTTTGACCCAAGACCCTAAATTTGACCCAAAACCCTATTTTTAACCCTAAACCCTTATTCAAAGCCTAACCCATAATTTTGACCCAAAACCCAAATTTTGATCATAAACCCTAAATTTGAACCAAAACCCTAATTCTTACCCTATTTTTGTCCCAAAACCCTAAATTTAACCCAGAACCCTAATATTAATCCAAAACCCTAAATTTTGACCCTAAACCCTAAAGTTAACCCAGAACCCTAAATTTGACTCAGAACCCTAATTTTGACCCAAGACCCTAATTTAGACCCAAAAACCCAAATTCTAACCCTATTTTTGTCCCAAAACCCTTTTTTTAACTCAAAACCCGACACCTTAATTTGGGCCCAAAACCCAAATTTTGACCCAAAACCCAAATTCTAACCCTAATTTAGACCCAAAACCCTAATTCTAACCCTATTTTTGTCCCAAAACCCTATTTTTTTACTCAAAACCCTAATTCAAACCCTAAACCCTAATTTTGACCCAAAACCCTAATTTGGACCCGAAACCGAAATTTTGACCCAAAATAACCCAAAGCCTTAATTTTGACCCAAAACCCTAATTCTGACCCAAAAACCCTAATTCTGGCCCAAAACCCTAATTCTGATCCAAAACCCTAATTCGAACCCTATTTTTGACCCAAAACCCTAAATTTGACCCAGAACCCTATTTTTGACCCTAAACCCTAATTTTAACGCAAAACCTTAATTCTAACCCTATTTTTGACCCAAAACCCTATTTTTAACTCAAAAACCAAATTCAAACCCAAAACCCTAATGTTGACCCAAAACCCTAAATTTGACCCAAAACCCTAATTCAAACCCGAAACCCTAATTTAGACCCAAAATCGAAATTTTGACCCAAAACCCAAATTATAACCCAGAGCCCTAATTTTGACCCAAAACCCTAATTCTGACCCAAAACCCTAATTCTGACAAAAAACCCTATTTTAAACCCAAAATCCTAATTGAAAGCCTAAACCCTAATTTTAACCCTAAACCCTAATTCAAAGCCTAAACCCTAATTTTGACCCAAAACCCTAATTTTGATCCTAAACCCTAAATTTGAACCAAAACCCTAATTCGAACCCTATTTTTGTCCCAAAACCCTAAATTTAACCCAGAACCCTAATTTTAATCCAAACCCCTAAATTTTGACCCTAAACCCTAAATTTAACCCAGAACCCTAAATTTGACCCATAACCCTAATTTTGACCCAAGTCCCTAATTTAGACCCAAAACCTAATTTAGACCCGAAAACCCTTTTCTAACGCTATTTTTGTCCCAACACCCTTTTTTTAACTCAAAACCCGACACCTTAATTTAGACCCAAAACCCAAAATTTGACCCAAAACCCAAATTCTAACCCTAATTTAGACCCAAAACCCTAATTCTAACCCTATTTTTGTCCCAAAAACCTATTTTTTACTCAAAACCCTAATTTTGACCCAAAACCCTAATTTGGACCCAAAACCGAAATTTTGACCCAAAATAACCCAAAGCCCTAATTTTGACCCAAAACCCTAATACGAACCCTATTTTTGACCCAAGACCCTAAATTTAACCCAGAACCCTAAATTTGACCCAAAACCCTATTTTTAACCCTAAACCCTAATTTTGACCCAAAACCCTAATTTTGATCCTAACCCCTAAATTTGAACCAAAATCCTAATTCTAACCCTATTTTTGTCCCAAAACACTATATTTAACCCCAAAACCCTAATTTTAATCCAAAACCCTAAATTTTGACCCTAAACCCTGTATTTAACTAGGAACCCTAATTTTGACCCAAGACTCTAATTTAGACCCAATAACCCTAATTCTACCTCTAATTTTGACCCAAGACTCTAATTTAGACCCAAAAACCCTAATTCACACCCAAAACCCAAATTTTGACCCTAAACCTTAAATTTAACACAGAACCCTAATTTTAAACCAAAAACGTAAATTTTGACCAAAAACCCTAAATTTGAACTAAAACCCAATTTTTAACCCTAAACCCAAATTCAAAGCCGAAACCCTAATTTTGACCCAAAACCCTAATTTTGATCCTAAACCCTAAATTTGAGCCAAAACCCTAATTCTAACCCTATTTTTATCCCAAAACCCTAAATTTAACCCAGAACCCTAATTTTAATCCAAAACCCTAAATTTTGACCCTAAAGTTAACCCAGAAGCCTAAAGTTTACTCAGAACCCTAATTTTGACCCAAGACCCTAATTTAGACCCAAAAACCCAAATTTAGGCCCAAAACCCAAATTTTGACACAAAATCCTAATTCTAATAATACTGCTTTCGCTGTTTTCTAATATCAGAAATTTATATAATCATGTTTATATTTTTACCCGAGACTTAGAAAACCATTTTAAATAAACGGAGTTTACCACTCAATACTACTTGAATGTAGGAAGCTATGATTAAAATTTAGGTTGGAAAGTCAGGCGAAACCCGGCCCGCAAATTCCATTGACAGTATAATAATACTGCTCAAAAGACCTAATTTTAATTCTTGGACGAAAGACTTAAGTTTAGTATTTTATTTTCTACAATTCTGTATTTTTAGAATTTTTTTCGGAAAAAAATAAAATAATTTACGTATTACGGGCGGAAAGTGTAATCGGGTAGACGACGGAAGGGAAATTAGAGTTTCTATGAGTAGATAGAGGGTTTATCTTAGAATTTTGAGATGATTCAAGGGGATGAATCATATTTTTAAGTCTAGAAGCTTTTTCAGGGTTAAATAGAAAAATTTAGGAATTTTACGGTTAAGCCCCTGAACTTTCTGCAAATTACCCTTTTGTCCCTAAATTAGTTTTTTAAGTTTTTTCAAGTGGATTGGGCTAGAATCCTTGTTTCCAATCTCAAATGGTCGTGGCTTAGAAGCCCAAAATTTTCTAGTTCATGGTTTGATTCCATAAAGCCATTTAAGTTTCCTTAAGTTTCATATCTTAAGTTTAATGCTTAAATTTTCAAGTGGGCCCCACAGGAATGAACCCAAGCCCAAATTAACCCAGCCCATGAGAAAGCCCATGAGGATTTGTGGCTTCCCCATTGTTGTTGGATGTATCATGATGATTCTAGAATTTTCTACAAGTTTCTACATTATCCTACATTATCCTTGATTTTTCTACAATGTTCTTGATTCTTCCTAAATGCATGAATCATCCTACCCTATCTTTGACTCATAAATTCAGCCAACAAAGTCAAGATAAGCTAGAATTTAATGTGGCAAAATCATCATCATGACACTTTATTGATAAATTGCAAACAAGTCCTTCAACTATTGGAATCATTGCAATTTGGTCCTTAGAACTTAATTGCATTTTGGTCCTTTAACATGACAACTCATCATCATCTAGAGTCTTCCTAATATGGCGCCACTCTCACTATAAATACCCTATTCTCACTTTTCATTTAGTTTCTTTTGTCATTTGCTTCCAAAACTCTAAAGTTTATAAGTTCCTTAGTTCTAAGTTTGTAAAGCAAGTTCTTGTATTTCCTTTGTCATTGATTTTCAAGCGGTAAATCCTAATCTTCATTCTTAATCATGTCTATGTTCTTTAGCAAGTTTCTTGATTCAAGGCTTATATCATGGTTGTTCATCACTTTAAAGTTTCTAACCCTAGAACTTTGAATAGTCATAATAAATTCTAGAAAAATCTAATGAGGATGAAACCACTTTCTATCTTCTTGATATCATGCATATTATCTAAATCCAAGAGCATGATGTAATAAAAAATTTCTTTCTTGAAAACCTAGCTTTGACCGAACCTATCACCTTAGGGTTGGTAGAGTTTTGTTCATGTGTTTTCATGTATGATCATGTATTCTATATGGCATGTATGACTACACACTCTAATCCATGTTATTCTCTTAAAATGAATATTTTAATCAAAAATATTTATGTTGGCCAAACCCTAAGTGGGTGAGTTTTGTTCATGGTTTTCATAAATGATCTTAGAAATCAATCTCTTAGTATGTATGCTTTATGAATCGAAGTTGATTTGTTAAACTAAGAACCCTAGCTCTATGAACCTATTAAGGCCGAATCTATGTATAAAAGAGTTAGAAAGTGTTGAGTTTTAAACTTAGTTATTTAGTCACTAATCTATGATTTAGGTTAATCAAGGATCATTAATCCATAACTCAATCATGATTAGAAGTTTTAGTCATTCAAAAACCCTAGAGGTCGTGACTATGTATTAGGGTTTAGAATGTTTTAGTTTCTTGAGTTGTAACTATTTGGTTGTAATGGTTGAAGGTTAGTTGAGTACGACGTTTACGAGGTAACTGAAATTTCGAAGGAATCTGTAAGTTCATCAAGGAGTCTTCAAGAGGTAAGGGGAGCTTACCTGAGGGATTTTTCTTAATAACTATTTGCTTGTGGTGTGGTTTATATGATTTATATGTGGTTGTGGTTATTGGTTTTGTTAGTGGTGTGGTTTATATGATTTATATGTGGTTGTGGTTATTGGTTTTGTTATTTACGTGGTGTGGTTTATCTGTGTATTGGTGTGGAGTTGTGTTTAATTTATTTAATTATTTGCAATTGTATATTATACTGCTATGATGCATGATCTGCCTGGGAAATATCTGTGATATAACTGTTGGTTGATGTGTGAGAAGCCTGACAGTGGTCAGTGCTCAATTAAAGTTAATCGGATAAAAGCTTTAAGAAGCTACGCAAATTATATTCAATGTTTTAACGGCAAAATATTGATATATAATATTAAAGGAATTTTATTTTGGGAAAAATAAGGAGTTTTGGAAAATATTATTATTTTAATAATTTATTTCTGAAGAAGTGAATTATGAGTCACAATGAGCGCGAAACCGTGAAAATATTTTAGCACTGCTAATTTTTAAGTAAGAAACCCGGAATATTACAAAATATTATTTTATAAAAGTAATTGGTGAAAATAAGTTAATCATGATTTTAGAAAATTAATTAAGTGGGAAAAGTTAAGTTTTTGGCTTAAAAGTCTTAAAACTAATATTTGACAGCAAATTTGGAAAAGTGTAGACAGCGAGTATTTTGAAACGGCAGTGCATATTTGAAGAAGTTAAATCCTCAAGTGGCTCATTGGTTTGTGAAAAACTAAGTTTTATTATTTAAGGATTTTATTAATTTACAATTTGAAAGGAATTTCTAAAGAACCAAAAATAAATTCAACTGTGTTGAAAGTGGTGTGGAACTTAGTAACCGAGATGTCGGGATACTAGTGTTCTTATGACGTTACCCTATTTTGGATTTGTTTTTCACAGACAAAAACGACGTAAACGACAATATGGAACTTAGTAACCGAGACGTCGGGGTACTAGGGTTCTTATGATGTTATAGACTTGGTGTCTAGTTGGTAGACGGTGTGTCTACTTTACGACGTAATAATCGACGGTAAAAGATTTATGATGTTTTCTATCATCACGAACCTAAGACTGATTGCAAGGTCTAAGGGCTTCGTGATTGAGCACTCGGGCTATGAGGTCTTGTGTTGTTAATAAAAGTTGTAAAGATGTTTAAAACGATGATGGGTCATAAGCTTTTGGGAGCTTTGACAAATAAAGATTGAACACAAAGAAAACGACGAGAACAAAGTGTTTTTCTTGCATGCATTTTGGCAGACGTGCCTACGAGGTTAATCATGATATCTTGGTGATATTCATGTCTCGACGTATTTGTTAATCATGGTATCTTTATGATATTCATGTAATCGACGTATTCATTGCGCCTTTAGGCAATCGACGTATAATGAAATTCATTACGCCTTGGGCAATCGACGTGCAATGAAAAAAATCCATAAATCGACGTTCTCACTGTTCCGGACAGTGGGCTATGGTAAAATCGACGTGCCTCTGGTGGTAAAAATCGACGTGCCTCTGTTGGCAATCGAGATTGATCAGCTCATTTTGAAATGACGTTGGGGGTCTCCGGAGATTAGGTATGAATGTGTAGATGATATATTGAAGTGTTCATGCATAGTTTTCCAACGTTGATGTTTGGGGTGTGGAACCCATTGATAAACTGTATGCTGTAGTATGGATTGCTTAGGATGTTATAAACATGTATATGTGTATGTGTCTTCTTTTGTGTCGTGCATTTAGTTATTTTGTTAAATCCATATATTGGTGTCTCACCCTTACAAACATATCAGTGCCGCACAAGGGTTGAGATCTCTACAAAAGGAGAAGGCTGACTAGTTCGAGACATGCTGTGCTGCTCAGGTTGTTGGTAGTGTCAGTTAGTTACGACCAGCTTAGGTCCTATTGAGTTAAGTTATGTTTTGAAAGTCACTAAACTGATAATGATCTAGATGTTAAAACATATGAGGCAGTATAGTTGTATAAGTTATATACAGTATGTAATTATGTGTGGTTTGATTTCGTTGTTGTTGTCTTGAGGATTAAAAGAAGGAAAAAATTTATCACCATATTTTGAAAAGATGAACGTTGAGAAAACATTATTTTCTGAAAGCAACCAGCAAATTAAATTTTATTTCCATAAACGGGTAGAAATGTGATGACCCGAGTTAGGGTGTCACATTAGTGGTATCAGAGCTGGTCGAGTCTTTCGGGATCTTTGGGGAATAGGTCTGTTGTGTTGACGTTGTGTTTTCTCTGAGTTAAGTTTTGTTTGAATTACTTCTTAGAAGTAATGTGTGTTAATATACCAATGCACGTTTCATTTTCTGGTTGCGGTCTAACTGAGTTTGTTCTACAGGTCAGTTATGGAACCTGCATCAGAAGGTGGACGTGGACGCGGTCGAGGAAGAGGCCGTAGAGGTGGACGTGTTGGCAGTTGTGGTAACATGAATGAGGAGTATGAAGAAGGAGTGGATTATGCGGCTCAGGCTATGGAACATGTGGTAGCTGCAATTGCCAATCAAACTGCATCTATGAATGCCCAGAATCTACAAGCTGTGGAAGGCAAAGCTTTGATTGCGTTCCGAACACAAAATCCTTCACAATTCGGTGGGGATGCCGATCATGAGAAAGCTGACTTATGGATTCAGGAGCTGGAGAAAATTTTCGAGTTAGTGGTCACGCCGGCAGAAGTTAGGGTCACTTATGCTACTTTCCTACTGGTAGGAGATGCGGAGTATTGGTGGAAAGGCGCCAGGCTACTGTTAGAGGCTGATAATCAAGATATTACTTGGAATATTTTTCGAACTGCATTCATGGATAAGTATTTTCCGGAGAGCGTTAGGATCGAGAAAGAGATGGAATTTCTGGGATTACAACAACAAGACATGTATGTGGGAGAGTATGCGGCTAAGTTTGAATCGCTTGCCAAATACTTCCGTTTCTTTCAAGAACAACCCAATGAGAGCTGGAAGTAGGAGAGGTTTGAAGCGGGCTTAAGGTTTGAGATTAAGGAATCTGTCTTACCTCTGCAACTTCGAACTTTTCAAGCGTTGGTTGAGATGAGTCGGAAGATCGAACAGATGAGGAAAGGAAAAGATAATAAGGGGAATAATGGAGGACCCTCTCGTGCCAAGAACCAGAATCAGAATCTGAAAGAGGAACGAAATCAGCAGAAACCTTATTTCCGTCCACCGGGAAATAACCAAAATCAACAACAATATCATTTTAATTCTTCTACATCATGGAGTGGAGGCAAGAGGAATCAAAGTCAAGACCAAGTTAGGAAATGTTACAATTGTGGAGACCCAAGACATGTGTCTAAAAATTGTCCCTTGGGAGGAGTCCAATGTTTCAACTGCGGTCAAGTGGGACACATATCGAGAGAATGTAATGCGCCAAGGCGTGGATCGACTGTCAATAACACCAATGCTGTCAAGCCAAAGACTGAGGGTAGAGTATATAGTGTGCGGGGATCTGAAACTTCAAACCATGAAGGTAACCTCTTATCTACACTATTTTATTCGGGTACAATTCATACTTTGTTTCGATGGATTGTGTCTGTATGTGTTGAAATTATTTGTTTCTGTGATTATCATGAGATAATTGTTTCAAATTTCAACTATTCAATTGGTCACTATGACATTTAGTATGTTTGACTGTCCTATTTTGTTCGGGATAGACGCTTTCTTGACAAAACGAGTTTCTCGATGAGACTTAGTCTAGTTACTTTTCCCATTGGGGGTGAGTGACCCAATCTGCATTTTGTCAGATTGATATCCTTTTAAAATTGTTATGTTCTTGCGAAAGGATAAACTTTCTTAGATTCATGTTTGTAAAGGTGTACTAATCATACATTTTTACTTCCCTGAATTTGTTAAAGAATCTTTATGCACAGAATATTCTTGTATTCTTATCTGATTGATGAAATTCTTTTAAATACTTTCTTGTGAAAGTAAGGCTTCGGGATCTTTCATTCCAGTCTAGCTCCGTGTCACGAAATTTCGAGGACGAATTTTTTTTTAAGAGGGGTAGTATGTAACACCCCGACTTTTCGCTGTTTTCTAATATCAGAAATTTATATAATCATGTTTATATTTTTACCCGAGACTTAGAAAACCATTTTAAATAAACGGAGTTTACCACTCAATACTACTTGAATGTAGGAAGCTATGATTAAAATTTAGGTTGGAAAGTTAGGCGAAACCCGGCCCGCGAATTCCATTGACAATATAATAATACTGCTCAAAAGACCTAATTTTAATTCGTGAACGAAAGAATTAAGTTTAGTATTTTATTTTCTACAATTCTGTATTTTTAGAATTTTTTTCGGAAAAAATATAAAATAATTTACGTATTACGGGCAGAAAGTGTAATCGGGTAGACGACGGAAGGGAAATTAGAGTTTCTATGAGTAGATAGAGGGTTTATCTTAGAATTTTGAGATGATTCAAGGGGATGAATCATATTTTTAAGTCTAGAAGCTTTTTCAGGGTTAAATAGAAAAATTTAGGAATTTTACGGTTAAGCCCCTGAACTTTCTGCAAATTACCCTTTTGTCCCTAAATTAGTTTTTTAAGTTTTTTCAAGTGGATTGGGCTAGAATCCTTGTTTCCAATCTCAAATGGTCGTGGCTTAGAAGCCCAAAATTTTCTAGTTCATGGTTTGATTCCATAAAGCCATTTAAGTTTCCTTAAGTTTCATATCTTAAGTTTAATGCTTAAATTTTCAAGTGGGCCCCACAGGAATGAACCCAAGCCCAAATTAACGTAGTCCATGAGAAAGCCCATGAGGATTTGTGGCTTCCCCATTGTTGTTGGATGTATCATGATGATTCTAGAATTTTCTACAAGTTTCTACATTATCCTAAATTATCCTTGATTTTTCTACAATGTTCTTGATTCTTCCTAAATGCATGAATCATCCTACCCTATCTTTGACTCATAAATTCAGCCAACAAAGTCAAGATAAGCTAGAATTTAATGTGGCAAAATCATCATCATGACACTTTATTGATAAATTGCAAACAAGTCCTTCAACTATTGGAATCTTTGCAATTTGGTCCTTAGAACTTAATTGCATTTTGGTCCTTTAACATGACAACTCATCATCATCTAGAGTCTTCCTAATATGGTGCCACTCTCACTATAAATACCCTATTCTCACTTTTCATTTAGTTTCTTTTTCATTTGCTTCCAAAACTCTAAAGTTTATAAGTTCCTTAGTTCTAAGTTTGTAAAGCAAGTTCTTGGATTTCCTTTGTCATTGATTTTCAAGAGGTAAATCCTAATCTTCATTCTTAATCATGTCTATGTTCTTTAGCAAGTTTCTTGATTCAAGGCTTATATCATGGTTGTTCATCACTTTAAAGTTTCTAACCCTAGAACTTTGAATAGTCATAATAAATTCTAGAAAAATCTAATGAGGATGAAACCACTTTCTATCTTCTTGATATCATGCATATTATCTAAATCCAAGAGCATGATGTAATAAAAAATTTCTTTCTTGAAAACCTAGCTTTGACCGAACCTATCACCTTAGGGTTGGTAGAGTTTTGTTCATGTGTTTTCATGTATGATCATGTATTCTATATGGCATGTATGACTACACACTCTAATCCATGTTATTCTCTTAAAATGAATATTTTAATCAAAAATATTTATGTTGGCCAAACCCTAAGTGGGTGAGTTTTGTTCATGGTTTTCATAAATGATCTTAGAAATCAATCTCTTAGTATGTATGCTTTATGAATCGAAGTTGATTTGTTAAACTGAGAACCCTAGCTCTATGAACCTATTAAGGCCGAATCTATGTATAAAAGAGTTAGAAAGTGTTGAGTTTTAAACTTAGTTATTTAGTCACTAATCTATGATTTAGGTTAATCAAGGATCATTAATCCATAACTCAATCATGATTAGAAGTTTTAGTCATTCAAAAACCCTAGAGGCCGTGACTATGTATTAGGGTTTAGAATGTTTTAGTTTCTTGAGTTGTAACTATTTGGTTGTAATGGTTGAAGGTTAGTTGAGTACGACGTTTACGAGGTAACTGAAATTTCGAAGGAATCTGTAAGTTCATCAAGGAGTCTTCAAGTGGTAAGGGGAGCTTACCTGAGGGATTTTTCTTAATAACTATTTGTTTGTGGTGTGGTTTATATGATTTATATGTGGTTGTGGTTATTGGTTTTGTTAGTGGTGTGGTTTATATGATTTATATGTGGTTGTGGTTATTGGTTTTGTTATTTACGTGGTGTGGTTTATCTGTGTATTGGTGTGGAGTTGTGTTTAATTTATTTAATTATTTGCAATTGTATATTATACTGCTATGATGCATGATCTACCTGGGGAATATCTGTGATATAACTGTTGGTTGATGTGTGAGAAGCCTGACAATGGTCAGTGCTCAATTAAAGTTAATCGGATAAAAGCTTTAAGAAGCTACGCAAATTATATTCAATGTTTTAACGACAAAATATTGATATATAATATTAAAGGAATTTTATTTTGGGAAAAATAAGGAGTTTTGGAAAATATTATTATTTTAATAATTTATTTCTGAAGAAGTGAATTATGAGTCACAATGAGCGCGAAACCGTGAAAATATTTTAGCACTGCTAATTTTTAAGTAAGAAACCCGGAATATTACAAAATATTATTTTATAAAAGTAATTGGTGAAAATAAGTTAATCATGATTTTAGAAAATTAATTAAGTGGGAAAAGTTAAGTTTTTGGCTTAAAAGTCTTAAAACTAATATTTGACAGCAAATTTGGAAAAGTGTAGACAGCGAGTATTTTGAAACGGCAGTGCATATTTGAAGAAGTTAAATCCTCAAGTGGCTCATTGGTTTGTGAAAAACTAAGTTTTATTATTTAAGGATTTTATTAATTTACAATTTGAAAGGAATTTCTAAAGAACCAAAAATAAATTCAACTGTGTTGAAAGTGGTGTGGAACTTAGTAACCGAGATGTCGGGATACTAGTGTTCTTATGACGTTACCCTATTTTGGATTTGTTTTTCACAGACAAAAATGACGTAAACGACGATATGGAACTTAGTAACCGAGACGTCGGGGTACTAGTGTTCTTATGATGTTATATACTTGGTGTCTAGTTGGTAGACGGTGTGTCTACTTTACGACGTAATAATCGACGGTAAAAGATTTATGATGTTTTCTATCACCACGAACCTAAGACTGATTGCAAGGTCTAAGGGCTTCGTGATTGAGCACTCGGGCTATGAGGTCTTGTGTTGTTAATAAAAGTTGTAAAGATGTTTAAAACGATGATGGGTCATAAGCTTTTGAGAGCTTTGACAAATAAAGATTGAACACAAAGAAAACGACGAGAACAAAGTGTTTTTCTTGCATGCATTTTGGCAGACGTGCCTACGAGGTTAATCATGATATCTTGGTGATATTCATGTCTCGACGTATTTGTTAATCATGGTATCTTTATGATATTCATGTAATCGACGTATTCATTGCGCCTTTAGGCAATCGACGTATAATGAAATTCATTACGCCTTGGGAAATCGACGTGCAATGAAAAAAATCCATAAATCGACGTTCTCACTGTTCCGGACAGTGGGCTATGGTAAAATCGACGTGCCTCTGGTGGTAAAAATCGACGTGCCTCTGTTGGCAATCGAGCTTGATCAGCTCATTTTGAAATGACGTTGGGGGTCTCCGGAGATTAGGTATGAATGTGTAGATGATATATTGAAGTGTTCATGCATAGTTTTCCAACGTTGATGTTTGGGGTGTGGAACCCATTGATAAACTGTATGCTGTAGTATGGATTGCTTAGGATGTTATAAACATGTATATGTGTATGTGTCTTCTTTTGTGTCGTGCATTTAGTTATTTTGTTAAATCCATATATTGGTGTCTCACCCTTACAAACATATCAGTGCCGCACAAGGGATGAGATCTCTACAAAAGGAGAAGGCTGACTAGTTCGAGACATGCTGTGCTGCTCAGGTTGTTGGTAGTGTCAGTTAGTTACGACCAGCTTAGGTCCTATTGAGTTATGTTATGTTTTGAAAGTCACTAAACTGATAATGATCTAGATGTTAAAACATATGAGGCAGTATAGTTGTATAACTTATATACAGTATGTGATTATGTGTGGTTTGATTTCGTTGTTGTTGTCTTGAGGATTAAAAGAAGGAAAAAATTTATCACCATATTTTGAAAAGATGAACGTTGAGAAAACATTATTTTCCGAAAGCAACCAGCAAATTAAATTTTATTTCCATAAACGGGTAGAAATGTGATGACCCGAGTTAGGGTGTCACATTAGTGGTATCAGAGCTGGTCGAGTCTTTCGGGATCTTTGGGGAATAGGTCTGTTGTGTTGACGTTGTGTTTTCTCTGAGTTAAGTTTTGTTTGAATTACTTCTTAGAAGTAATGTGTGTTAATATACCAATGCACGTTTCATTTTCTGGTTGCGGTCTAACTGATTTTGTTCTACAGGTCAGTTATGGAACCTGCATCAGAAGGTGGACGTGGACGCGGTCGAGGAAGAGGCCGTAGAGGTGGACGTGTTGGCAGTTGTGGTAACATGAATGAGGAGTATGAAGAAGGAGTGGATTATGCGGCTCAGGCTATGGAACATGTGGCAGCTGCAATTGCCAATCAAACTGCATCTATGAATGCCCAGAATCTACAAGCTGTGGAAGGCAAAGCTTTGATTGCGTTCCGAACCCAAAATCCTTCACAATTCGGTGGGGATGCCGATCATGAGAAAGCTGACTTATGGATTCAGGAGCTGGAGAAAATTTTCGAGTTAGTGGTCACGCCGGCAGAAGTTAGGGTCACTTATGCTACTTTCCTACTGGTAGGAGATGCGGAGTATTGGTGGAAAGGCGCCAGGCTACTGTTAGAGGCTGATAATCAAGATATTACTTGGAATATTTTTCGAACTGCATTCATGGATAAGTATTTTCCGGAGAGCGTTAGGATCGAGAAAGAGATGGAATTTCTGGGATTACAACAACAAGACATGTGTGTGGGAGAGTATGCGGCTAAGTTTGAATCGCTTGCCAAATACTTCCGTTTCTTTCAAGAACAACCCAATGAGAGCTGGAAGTGTGAGAGGTTTGAAGCGGGCTTAAGGTTTGAGATTAAGGAATCTGTCTTACCTCTGCAACTTCGAACTTTTCAAGCGTTGGTTGAGATGAGTCGGAAGATCGAACAGATGAGGAAAGGAAAAGATAATAAGGGGAATAATGGAGGACCCTCTCGTGCCAAGAACCAGAATCGAGAATCCGAAGAGGAACGAAATCAGCAGAAACCTTATTTCCGTCCACCGGGAAATAACCAAAATCAACAACAATATCATTTTAATTCTTCTACATCATGGAGTGGAGGCAAGAGGAATCAAAGTCAAGACCAAGTTAGGAAATGTTACAATTGTGGAGACCCAAGACATGTGTCTAAAAATTGTCCCTTGGGAGGAGTCCAATGTTTCAACTGCGGTCAAGTGGGACACATATCGAGAGAATGTAATGCGCCAAGGCGTGGATCGACTGTCAATAACACCAATGCTGTCAAGCCAAAGACTGAGGGTAGAGTATATAGTGTGCGGGGATCTGAAACTTCAAACCATGAAGGTAACCTCTTATCTACACTATTTTATTCGGGTACAATTCATACTTTGTTTCGATGGATTGTGTCTGTATGTGTTGAAATTATTTGTTTCGTGGATTATCATGAGATAATTGTTTCAAATTTCAACTATTCAATTGGTCACTATGACATTTAGTATGTTTGACTGTCCTATTTTGTTCGGGATAGACGCTTTCTTGACAAAACGAGTTTCTCGATGAGACTTAGTCTAGTTACTTTTCCCATTGGGGGTGAGTGACCCAATCTGCATTTTGTCAGATTGATATCCTTTTAAAATTGTTATGTTCTTGCGAAAGGATAAACTTTCTTAGATTCATGTTTGTAAAGGTGTACTAATCATACATTTTTACTTCCCTGAATTTGTTAAAGAATCTTTATGCACAGAATATTCTTGTATTCTTATCTGATTGATGAAATTCTTTTAAATACTTTCTTGTGAAAGTAAGGCTTCGGGATCTTTCATTCCAGTCTAGCTCCGTGTCACGAAATTTCGAGGACGAATTTTTTTTTAAGAGGGGTAGTATGTAACACCCCGACTTTTCGCTGTTTTCTAATATCAGAAATTTATATAATCATGTTTATATTTTTACCCGAGACTTATAAAACCATTTTAAATAAACGGAGTTTACCACTCAATACTACTTGAATGTAGGAAGCTATGATTAAAATTTAGGTTGGAAAGTTAGGCGAAACCCGGCCCGCGAATTCCATTGACAATATAATAATACTGCTCAAAAGACCTAATTTTAATTCGTGAACGAAAGACTTAAGTTTAGTATTTTATTTTCTACAATTCTGTATTTTTAGAATTTTTTTCGGAAAAAAAATAAAATAATTTACGTATTACGGGCGGAAAGTGTAATCGGGTAGACGACGGAAGGGAAATTAGAGTTTCTATGAGTAGATAGAGGGTTTATCTTAGAATTTTGAGATGATTCAAGGGGATGAATCATATTTTTAAGTCTAGAAGCTTTTTCAGGGTTAAATAGAAAAATTTAGGAATTTTACGGTTAAGCCCCTGAACTTTCTGCAAATTACCCTTTTCTCACTAAATTAGTTTTTTAAGTTTTTTCAAGTGGATTGGGCTAGAATCCTTGTTTCCAATCTCAAATGGTCGTGGCTTAGAAGCCCAAAATTTTCTAGTTCATGGTTTGATTCCATAAAGCCATTTAAGTTTCCTTAAGTTTCATATCTTAAATTTAATGCTTAAATTTTCAAGTGGGCCCCACAGGAATGAACCCAAGCCCAAATTAACCCAGCCCATGAGAAAGCCCATGAGGATTTGTGGCTTCCCCATTGTTGTTGGATGTATCATGATGATTCTAGAATTTTCTACAAGTTTCTACATTATCCTTGATTTTTCTACAATGTTCTTGATTCTTCCTAAATGCATGAATCATCCTACCCTATCTTTGACTCATAAATTTAGCCAACAAAGTCAAGATAAGCTAGAATTTAATGTGGCAAAATCATCATCATGACACTTTATTGATAAATTGCAAACAAGTCCTTCAACTATTGGAATCTTTGCAATTTGGTCCTTAGAACTTAATTGCATTTTGGTACTTTAACATGACAACTCATCATCATCTAGAGTCTTCCTAATATGGCACCACTCTCACTATAAATACCCTATTCTCACTTTTCATTTAGTTTCTTTTGTCATTTGCTTCCAAAACTCTAAAGTTTATAAGTTCCTTAGTTCTAAGTTTGTAAAGCAAGTTCTTGGATTTCCTTTGTCATTGATTTTCAAGAGGTAAATCCTAATCTTCATTCTTAATCATGTCTATGTTCTTTAGCAAGTTTCTTGATTCAAGGCTTATATCATGGTTGTTCATCACTTTAAAGTTTCTAACCCTAGAACTTTGAATAGTCATAATAAATTCTAGAAAAATCTAATGAGGATGAAACCACTTTCTATCTTCTTGATATCATGCATATTATCTAAATCCAAGAGCATGATGTAATAAAAAATTTCTTTCTTGAAAACCTAGCTTTGACCGAACCTATCACCTTAGGGTTGGTAGAGTTTTGTTCATGTGTTTTCATGTATGATCATGTACTCTATATGGCATGTATGACTACACACTCTAATCCATGTTATTCTCTTAAAATGAATATTTTAATCAAAAATATTTATGTTGGCCAAACCCTAAGTGGGTGAGTTTTGTTCATGGTTTTCATAAATGATCTTAGAAATCAATCTCTTAGTATGTATGCTTTATGAATCGAAGTTGATTTGTTAAACTAAGAACCCTAGCTCTATGAACCTATTAAGGCCGAATCTATGTATAAAAGAGTTAGAAAGTGTTGAGTTTTAAACTTAGTTATTTAGTCACTAATCTATGATTTAGGTTAATCAAGGATCATTAATCCATAACTCAATCATGATTAGAAGTTTTAGTCATTCAAAAACCCTAGAGGCCGTGACTATGTATTAGGGTTTAGAATGCTTTAGTTTCTTGAGTTTTAACTATTTGGTTGTAATGGTTGAAGGTTAGTTGATTACGACGTTTACGAGGTAACTGAAATTTCGAAGGAATCTGTAAGTTCATCAAGGAGTCTTCAAGAGGTAAGGGGAGCTTACCTGAGGGATTTTTCTTAATAACTATTTGCTTGTGGTGTGGTTTATATGATTTATATGTGGTTGTGGTTATTGGTTTTGTTAGTGGTGTGGTTTATATGATTTATATGTGGTTGTGGTTATTGGTTTTGTTATTTACGTGGTGTGGTTTATCTGTGTATTGGTGTGGAGTTGTGTTTAATTTATTTAATTATTTACAATTGTATATTATACTGCTATGATGCATGATCTGCCTGGGGAATATCTGTGATATAACTGTTGGTTGATGTGTGAGAAGCCTGACAATGGTCAGTGCTCAATTAAAGTTAATCGGATAAAAGCTTTAAGAAGCTACGCAAATTATATTCAATGTTTTAACGGCAAAATATTGATATATAATATTAAAGGAATTTTATTTTGGGAAAAATAAGGAGTTTTGGAAAATATTATTATTTTAATAATTTATTTCTGAAGAAGTGAATTATGAGTCACAATGAGCGCGAAACCGTGAAAATATTTTAGCACTGCTAATTTTTAAGTAAGAAACCCGGAATATTACAAAATATTATTTTATAAAAGTAATTGGTGAAAATAAGTTAATCATGATTTTAGAAAATTAATTAAGTGGGAAAAGTTAAGTTTTTGGCTTAAAAGTCTTAAAACTAATATTTGACAGCAAATTTGGAAAAGTGTAGACAGCGAGTATTTTGAAACGGCAGTGCATATTTGAAGAAGTTAAATCCTCAAGTGGCTCATTGGTTTGTGAAAAACTAAGTTTTATTATTTAAGGATTTTATTAATTTACAATTTGAAAGGAATTTCTAAAGAACCAAAAATAAATTCAACTGTGTTGAAAGTGGTGTGGAACTTAGTAACCGAGATGTCGGGATACTAGTGTTCTTATGACGTTACCCTATTTTGGATTTGTTTTTCACAGACAAAAACGACATAAACGACGATATGGAACTTAGTAACCGAGACGTCGGGGTACTAGTGTTCTTATGATGTTATAGACTTGGTGTCTAGTTGGTAGACGGTGTGTCTACTTTACGACGTAATAATCGACGGTAAAAGATTTATGATGTTTTCTATCACCACGAACCTAAGACTGATTGCAAGGTCTAAGGGCTTCGTGATTGAGCACTCGGGCTATGAGGTCTTGTGTTGTTAATAAAAGTTGTAAAGATGTTTAAAACGATGATGGGTCATAAGCTTTTGAGAGCTTTGACAAATAAAGATTGAACACAAAGAAAACGATGAGAACAAAGTGTTTTTCTTGCATGCATTTTGGCAGACGTGCCTACGATGTTAATCATGATATCTTGGTGATATTCATGTCTCGACGTATTTGTTAATCATGGTATCTTTATGATATTCATGTAATCGACGTATTCATTGCGCCTTTAGGCAATCGACGTATAATGAAATTCATTACGCCTTGGGCAATCGACGTGCAATGAAAAAAATCCATAAATCGACGTTCTCACTGTTCCGGACAGTGGGCTATGGTAAAATCGACGTGCCTCTGGTGGTAAAAATCGACGTGCCTCTGTTGGCAATCGAGCTTGATCAGCTCATTTTGAAATGACGTTGGGGGTCTCCGGAGATTAGGTATGAATGTGTAGATGATATATTGAAGTGTTCATGCATAGTCTTCCAACGTTGATGTTTGGGGTGTGGAACCCATTGATAAACTGTATGCTGTAGTATGGATTGCTTAGGATGTTATAAACATGTATATGTGTTTGTGTCTTCTTTTGTGTCGTGCATTTAGTTATTTTGTTAAATCCATATATTGGTGTCTCACCCTTACAAACATATCAGTGCCGCACAAGGGATGAGATCTCTACAAAAGGAGAAGGCTGACTAGTTCGAGACATCTT
Organism: Sophora flavescens; assembly: GCA_030762895.1. Taxonomy (NCBI): domain Eukaryota; kingdom Viridiplantae; phylum Streptophyta; class Magnoliopsida; order Fabales; family Fabaceae; genus Sophora; species Sophora flavescens. The sequence continues at coordinate 9,451,203 of CM061066.1, forward strand.
TGTCTTTGCTCAGGTTGTTGGTAGTGTCAGTTAGTTACGACCAGCTTAGGTCCTATTGAGTTATGTTATGTTTTGAAAGTCACTAAACTGATAATGATCTAGATGTTAAAACATATGAGGCAGTATAGTTGTATAACTTATATACAGTATGTGATTATGTGTGGTTTGATTTCGTTGTTGTTGTCTTGAGGATTAAAAGAAGGAAAAAATTTATCACCATAATTTGAAAAGATGAACGTTGAGAAAACATTATTTTCCGAAAGCAACCAGCAAATTAAATTTTATTTCCATAAACGGGTAGAAATGTGATGACCCGAGTTAGGGTGTCACAGAGAACCCTAATTTTGACCCAAGACCCTAATTTAGACCCAAAAACCCAAATTCTAACCCTATTTTTGTCCCAAAACCCTTTTTTTAACTCAAAACCCGACACCTTAATTTTGATCCAAAACCCAAATTTGGGCCCAAAACCCAAATTTTGACCCAAAACCCTAATTCTAACCCTAATTTAGACCCAAAACCCTAATTCTAACCCTATTTTTGTCCCAAAACCCTATTTTTTTACTCAAAACCCTAATTCAAACCCTAAACCCTAATTTTGACCCAAAACCCTAATTTGGACCCGAAACCGAAATTTTGACCCAAAATAACCCAAAGCCCTAATTTTGACCCAAAACCCTAATTCTGACCCAAAAACCCTAATTCTGGCCCAAAACCCTAATTCTGATCCAAAACCCTAATTCGAACCCTATTTTTGACCCAAAACCCTAAATTTGACCCAGAACCCTATTTTTGACCCTAAACCCTAATTTTAACGCAAAACCTTAATTCTAACCCTATTTTTGACCCAAAACCCTATTTTTAACTCAAAAACCAAATTCAAACCCAAAACCCTAATGTTGACCCAAAACCCTAAATTTGACCCAAAACCCGAATTTTGACCCAAAACCCTAATTCAAACCCGAAACCCTAATTTTGACCCAAAATCGAAATTTTGACCCAAAACCCAAATTATAACCCAGAGCCCTAATTTTGACCCAAAACCCTAATTCTGACAAAAAACCCTATTTTAAACCCAAAATCCTAATTGAAAGCCTAAACCCTAATTTTAACCCTAAACCCTAATTCAAAGCCTAAACCCTAATTTTGACCCAAAACCCTAATTTTGATCCTAAACCCTAAATTTGAACCAAAACCCTAATTCGAACCCTATTTTTGTCCCAAAACCCTAAATTTAACCCAGAACCCTAATTTTAATCCAAACCCCTAAATTTTGACCCTAAACCCTAAATTTAACCCAGAACCCTAAATTTGACCCATAACCCTAATTTTGACCCAAGACCCTAATTTAGACCAAAAACCTAATTTAGACCCAAAAACCCTAATTCTAACCCTATTTTTGTCCCAAAACCCTTTTTTTAACTCAAAACCCGACACCTTAATTTAGACCCAAAACCCAAAATTTGACCCAAAACCGAAATTCTAACCCTAATTTAGACCCAAAACCCTAATTCTAACCCTATTTTTGTCCCAAAAACCTATTTTTTACTCAAAACCCTAATTTTGACCCAAAACCCTAATTTTGACCCAAAACCGAAATTTTGACCCAAAATAACCCAAAGCCCTAATTTTGACCCAAAACCCTAATTCTGACCCCAAAACCCTAATACGAACCCTATTTTTGACCCAAGACCCTAAATTTAACCCAGAACCCTAAATTTGACCCAAAACCCTATTTTTAACCCTAAACCCAATTCAAAGCTGTAACACCCCGATTTTCGCTGCTCTGTAATATCGGTAATAAATATATAAATATATATTTTTATCCGAGACTTAGAAAATGATTTTGGATAAACCAAGGTCATTTCCTTGTTCTACTTATTTTTATAAGGCTACGGGGAAGTTTTTGGTTGAAAATTCAAACGAAAGTCAGTCTGCGTTTTCTGTGTTTTCACTGACAGTAAAAGTTTACTGCTCAGAAGATTTAATTTTAACTCGTGAACGAGATGAAAAATATTTTTATCATATTTACTACGATACTGGAAGTTTTGAAAATTTTGGTAAAAAAATTAAAATATTATATTTGTTGCGGGCGTATACGTCGATATATCTCTAGGAAAAGCTTGCGCCAGATGAATCGAGGAGTCGGCAACGTAGCAGAGATGTTGGATTGACCGACTTGACGAGCATTTATGACGACTTTATCCGTATCATAATGGCCATAATGGCACATTTATGACAAAGTTAATTTTTTCTATGAAATGACCAAATTGCCCTTGTCTTTTTATGACAATTTCAAACAAATGCCATTGGAAAAAGTTGACCAACTCTTGCCCAAAACCCACGGCTCCAATGCCTTCTTCATTAAGTTTGGTTTCTTCTTCCTTTAAATAGGTTGTCTTCTTCATTAAGCCATTTTTCCATTTTCATGTTCTTTTTGTCCAAAGAGTTCATAATTCGTCAGATTTTGATTGGCAATTCTGACCATTTTCTATTCTGAATCTCGAAAAACTTTCAACATGAAAGTTGTTCATCTTTCTCTCTTCTTTCAAACGACATAAAGATCATCCAAAACGGATGAGTATGTTGAGAGATCTACCCAAACACTACAACATATTAGACTTTTAATAACGCACCTTTTATAGCATTTCCGTGGGGAAATGCTATTAAAAGTGATGGGGGGACTTTTAATAGCGTTTCCTTTAGAAAACGCTATCTTAGGTATCACCTAAGATAGCGTTTCCGTGTGGAACCGCTATTAAAAGTGCCACTTAGGAAAAGATAGCGGTTCCACATGGAAACGCTATATTAGGTGCACACCTACATTTTCATCAGGAATTAAACGCGGGACCTTTCTTCCCTCCTCTTTTTTCTTGCTCTCTTCATTCCACTCGACACACACAGCCCCAACCCTTTTCAACCACACTCCCTTCTCCTCCACCGTAACCCACCTTCACCGAGTCACTGAAACCCAGCTCCACCTTACGCACAGTGTCGCCCATCTCTGCATCTCATTTCCTTTCCGTGTTCATCCCCAAATCCCACTGCCCAAGTTTTTTTTCTATCACCGCACCTGTGCAAAGGTAAGCTCCTCACTCATCACTGCGCACACACGTTTCCATTCATCCCAAGTTTCCTCTCTTATGTGTTAACTCCAGTAAGTCTCTTTTAGTGTTTTGTTCTTCATTTTGGTGAGTTATTCTGATGAATTCGAATTCAAAATGGTTTACCCATAGCCACTATTCTACTGGGATTTAGGAAGTAGGAATTGGGTTTTATTCTTAATGAATTTGGGACTGTTTTGGCAGAAATTTTGAGTGAGGCTAAGATGTTCTTCATTGTGTAGATATGATGCCACTATACCTGATTAGGGGTTAATTGCACATGAGCTATCGGATTTGCTTAGGATTTAGATGCTTGGGTAGTGTCCTGATATTCAAGTGGGTTCTAGTGTTCATGTCGAGGGATTGGAATTTTGAATAGAACTCTTCATTTTATCCTTTTTGGACCGTTGTGCATAACTGATTGGGGTTTATAAATTTATTTGGGAATTCTGGAAGATTAAGTTTGTTGGGAGGGATTTCTGGATTTGGGAATGTTAATGTTAGTGTGAATTTGAGCTTATATTTTTTAATCTGTTATCATGTGTTGTGGTTAAGTGTGATTGTCTGAGATAATTGATTTTCAAATTTGAATTAAACGCCGCCGCTGCTGTTGTTGACCATCCTGCAGCCGTCACCGCCCATTCAAGCCCTTCCCTCTTCCATCGCCTTTTCCTCTTCACTGTTTGGTAAGTCCCCTTGTTTCTCTTTTTTCTCCCTTGTTGGAAAGGATGCTTATCATTACTAAATATGAAGATAAGAAAAAGGCCAAAGTGAAGTTAAATTTCAATTTGCCGTATATTCAAATTAAGAACATCCATTTGAAGGCTGTTGTTTGTTCAAATAAAATTTGGCTCTTGTATGATTTTCTGACTGACAAAACTAGTAAAATATCAAGTGGAATAGGTTTACATGCCAACTAATTTCAACTCTGTAATGCCCCAAACTGAACCTCTGCTTGCATTCTAATCATACGCATCATGTAAGTGTGATACATTATATAAATACTTTGTTTGGTTGCTGAGAAAATGGATGGATAGAGACAGAAAGAGAGGATAATGTTATTATTTTTTGAAAAATTATAGTAGTATTGCATTTGTTCTCTTTGAAAACAATAGTGTGAATGAGATCATGGTGGACAATTGTTCAATTTCAATCCTCTGAGAGTCGGAAACAGAAACAGGGGAAGATTTTTCAAAAACTTCAAAATGCTTCAATTTCAATCCTATGTTTGCTATGCTGGCTTTAATTGGAGTTTGGATGCAAGCAACTCAATATTACGATAGGAGGTGTTCTTGAAAATCTAACCCAACTTGTGAAGTAGATTCCTCTCATAATAATAACTTAACATGTTAAACAAAAATAGTTATGACACCAATGAAGGATATGGTACACAAAATGAACTTGCATCCTGAGACTATTAGACTAAGATGATATTACACAGAAACTTCCGTGATTTAAAATAAATCCACAACCTATATATAATTAAGCAAATCAAATTGGGTGCATTTAACTCCATGCTAATGAACCTAAATGTGTATGTTTCTGTGACCTGAAGTGTGTTGACAGATTCATAACATTGTGATACTTGAAGTTGAATTGATTGAATGTTGAGGTTTGGTTTGGACACTAAGAGGCATCATATGGCATAAATGCTATTAAAAGTGATGGGGGGACTTTTACCTTGGAAAAAAGGATATATTGAAGGTCTTTCTTGTGTTTGCAGGCAAACAAGAAGATAGCATATGCTAAGCTTGCAAAAGATTTTCAGGCAGTATTGAAGGAATTCAAGAAGGCACAGCGTCTTGCAGCTGAGAGGGAAACATCTTACACTCCTTTTGTTCCACAAGTAGTTCTTTCATCCAGGTGAGGTGAGTTTATGGAAGTTTCTTTTATGCTCCTTATGCTGAGTTGAAGTTGATACAGAAATATTATGATGTTGCTGTAAGGTGTCCTTGGTACTAGGACGGTGTCATGGGAATCTAACAAATCTGATTAATCTTTTAAACACACTTAGTATTCTATCTTATGCAATAGTTAATGGAATGCTGTACTCTGTAATGATATGATAGAAAACTGAAGATAAGTACAGTTTTATTAACTTTCTTTCAATGCTCCTCATCCTCTCCTTGAACATAAAAGATACAACAGGTTCATCAAGGGACCTGAAACTGCTACACTGATCCTTTCCTTTACCCAACTGAATACCCCCCTTCTCTCCCATCTTTCCCTTTTGATGCTTCCCCACTAATACACAGCCCCTGTCCACACTCATTTCGCCATACGGAAAAACGGTAACAGTTTTCATTCCTTTAATTCCTTTAATCTGTATACATTGCATGTAGACATCAACCACTCTAAACTCAAAGTAAATATGTTTAATAAATATTTTTGTAGATCGGGAAAGCATGGATCGGAAATGGATGTCTGCCAATCGTTTAACGAAGGAGTATGAGGATGGGGTGAAAGAGTTCATTAGGTTTGCAGTTCGGCATGCAGAAAACCCTAGTACAATCATATGTCCTTGTTTAGATTGTTGTTATGCAAGGCAAGTTAGTGCAGCCGATTTGGAAGAACATTTAGTGTGTAATGGAATTGATCAAAGTTATACATGTTGGACAAAACATGGTGAGACAAGAGCTGAGTCTAGTGAAATGAGGAATCGTGTGAGATATTCATCATACGATACCGACACAAATACTTATGAGGGCGATCATTTTGAAGACATAGCAAATGCTGTTGAAGAGGATCTTCGGGATTGTCCTCAAATGTTTGAGAGGTTGGTAAGTGATGCAGAGCAACCATTGTATGATGGTTGTACTAAATTCACAAGATTGTCGGCGATGTTAAAGTTGTATAACTTGAAATCGGGCAACGGATGGACTGATAAGAGCTTTACGGACTTACTCACACTATTGAAAGACATGTTTCCAGAGGATAATGTGCTTCCTAGTCGGACATATAAGGCTAAACAAATGTTACGCTCTATTGGCATGAGCTACGAGAGGATACATGTTTGTCCTAACGATTGCATTTTATTTCGGAATGAATATGCATCGTTAAAGATGTGTCCTAAATGTAATGCCTCGCGATATAAGAAGAAAGAATCAGATCCAGAGAAGGTTGTGTGGTATTTTCCCATAATACCCAGATTTAGGCGCATGTACCGTAGTTCTGAAGATTCAAAGCACTTGACATGGCATGAGGATGAAAGGATCAAAGATGGCAAGATGCGGCACCCGGTAGATTCTCCGCAATGGAAGAAATTTGATCGTGATTATCCTGATTTTGGGCAAGAATCAAGAAACCTACGACTTGCATTGGCTACTGACGGATTTAACCCGCATGGTGTTCAAAGTAGCTCTCACAGTACATGGCCTGTGATTTTGGTGATTTATAACCTATCCCCCATGGCTATGCATGAAGCGCAAATTTATGATGTTATCTATGTGAATTTCTGAGCCCAAACAACCAGGAAATGATATAGACGTCTATTTGACTCCTTTGATTGAAGACTTGAAACAACTGTGGGAGACAGGTGTGGAGGTGTATGATGGGTATAAGGAAGAAAGTTTCAATTTGAGAGCTATGTTGTTTGGCACAATTAATGATTTTCCAGCCTACGGTAATCTGTCAGGATATAGCATCAAGGGTCAATGTGCATACCCTATATGTGAAGAGGGTACGGATTGGATGCGGTTAGAACATTGTAAGAAGAATGTTTTTCTTGGGCATCATAGATTTTTGCATCCAAGTCATCATTACCGGTGGTGGAGAAAGGCGTTCAATGGGAACTCGGAAGAAGGTAGAGCTCCTTCACCTTTGACGGGTGATCAACTTTTTGAAAAGGTAAAGGATTTGAATATCCAATTCGGTAAACCTTTTGCGAGAGATATTGTCACAAGAGGGTGGAAGAAAATGTCGATTTTCTTTGAGTTGCCATATTGGAAATCATTATATGTAAGACATTTCCTCGATGTGATGCACGTTGAAAAACATATCTGTGATAGTGTCATTGGTACGTTACTCAATGTGCCAGGGAAGACTAAAGATGGCATCAATGCAAGGTTGGACTTGGTTAGTATGGGAATAAGAAGAGAATTGGGACCGACGAAGAAGGGTAAAAGTACATATCTTCCTCCGGCTGCTTACACTCTATCTAGAAAAGAAAAAACTGTTTTTTGTAAGTTTCTTGAAGGAGTTAAGGTTCCGGAAGGGTACTCTTCAAACATTAGGAACCTCGTATCGATGAAAGATCTCAAGTTAAAAGGTCTAAAGTCCCACGATTGTCATGTTCTCATGGAGCAGTTGATACCCATTGGTATACGGTCTATTTTACCTAACAAAGTGTGGGGGGCCTTAACTAAACTCTGTTTCTTCTTTAAGGCAATTTGCAGCAAAGTGATTGACCCTGGGAAGTTGCCATAATTGCAAAGAGAAATTGTTGTGACTTTATGCGAGCTTGAGATGTACTTTCTACCTTCATTCTTTGACATAATGGTTCATCTAACCATTCACCTTGTTAGAGAGACACAACTGTGTGGGCCAGCTTATATGAGATGGATGTACCCGATTGAGCGTTATATGAAGATATTAAAAGGGTATGTGAAAAACCGATCACGACCAGAAAGTTGTATTGTTGAACGGTATATTGTCGAAGAAGCTGTTGAATTCTGTACCGAATACCTATCCAATGCTGATTCTATAGGGCTGCCAAAGTCTCGTCACACATGGAGAATGATGGGGCAAGGAATTACTGGAAATGAAATAGTGACTATATCAAGGACAGAATGGGAGCAAGCACACTTATATGTTCTGCACAATGCCGATGAGGTTGAGCCATATGTTGAAAAACACAAGGACATGCTTAAGAGTTTGTATCCAAATAAGAATCAAAATTGGCTAACTAGAGAACACAATCGTTGTTTTATAACGTGGCTAAGAGATCACATTTATGCAGAGTTGACTGAAAATGCTACTTCAGTTTCAAATAGATTGAGATGGTTAGCCGAAGGTCCAAGTTTGCATGTCTTCTCTTACCACGATTATCAAATTAATGGGTACACATTCTATACAAAAGAACAAGATGGTCGGAGTACAATGCAAAACAGTGGTGTGACTCTTGTAGCTCAGTCGATGCATATCTCAAGTGCCAAAGACAGAAACCTGATATATGCAAATATGTCATACTTCGGCGTCATTGAACGCATATGGGAGTTGGATTACACAAAGTTTAAGGTTGGTGTGTTTGGTTGCAAGTGGGTTGACAATAATAATGGTGTTCAGATTGATGAGTCAGGGTTCATGCAGGTGGATCTTAATAGGGTAGGGTATAAAGATGAGCCTTTTATATTAGCATCTCAAGCTCAACAAGTGTTCTATGTCACTGATCCAGCTGATATGAAAAGGTCCATTGTTCTTTTGACTAACAAAATAATTACTAAGATTGATGATCAAGACCATGGAGATGTTGATATTGAAGATGATCCTTTCGTCGGGACATTACAATCACTTGAGATTGATCCAACTAGGGATGATGGTATGTATATGAGAGATGATCATGATGAGGGGCTTTTGGTCAATCCACCATTTCGTACTAATAAAGGACAAACAAATCTCAATCCAATGAAGAAAAGAAAAAGGTTGACTTAAACATGTATGTAGTGTTTGTGTTTAAATGAACTTTCTGATCATTTTATATTATAGTTAGCATCTTCCGGTAATGCTAGTGTTGATTTTGTTATTCATAGTTGTTTTATATTTTGCATCAATTAATGTTATATTAATGTCCATTGATGTTTTACTTGTATCTAATATTTTTGTAGGTAAATGGCATCTTCAAGTAATTCTAGTGATGCCAAAGCGATGAGACGTGGGCCAACAGTTATGAAGGCGGTCATCCGCGCTAGGAGTAAAGGACAAAAATTTGATGTAATTTACTTACTAATCTAAGGATTTCATAATGTTGTTTGATATATAGATTTAATTACTTTATTATTTTTATTAGGTTGAATGGAATTCTTTGGACCAACCAATTCGTGCTAATGGTAAAATATTGAAGAGTTACATTGGGGCCGTTGTTCGGCAAACGGTCCCAATTATTTGTTCTAATTGGAAGGATGAAGCTTTGGATGGTTTCAAAGAGAGCATAAGGGCTGATGTACAGGTAATTGTTAAAATTTATGAATTATATTGTAAACTATGTAAACATACTTACTTTGACACGTTGTTTATATTGTTTTGCAGATGTCTTTTAATGTTGATGAATCTCGGAAAAAATTTGTACTTCAGGAAGCTGGTAACCTAAATAGGGCATTCAGAACTAGATTGACCAAAAAATTTCTAAGAGATGCCAACGGGAGTATCATAGAGGAACCTCCATCACAATATCCACACATATCAAGGGATGAGTGGACAGATTTTATAGCAATACGCACAGGAGATGCTCAATTCCTGGTATGTTTAATATCACGTTAGTCATTATAATTTTATAGCAATACGTACATATGACATTAACCATGCATTAATATTACTTATATGTGTCTGAATAGAAATTAAGCAATGAAAATCGCAATAGGGCGTTAGATCCTGCATGCCCTTACAAAGCATCATGTAAGGGGTATGCTGACATTGAGGATGAATTGGTATGTATATATATATATATATTTAACTGCATGTGTGGTAAATATGACTTTTAAACTGTTTGGTTAATATATATTATCTCAATATACAGATGCAGGAGGCGGGGCCAGAAGTTAAGAAAATTAAACGCCATATTGTGTGGAGGAAAGCCTGCGAGAACAAGGCGGGTGTAATTGACAACAAAAATACGCAGACCGTGTGGAATAAATGTGTTAGTAGACTAACGTTTACATTTTCATTTGTTATTTTCTTATGATAATATATAATAATTTTAACATTTGCATTTCACCAATAACTATGTGTCAGGAGGAACTGTCACAGTCTGCGGTAGAGGGAGAGATACAAGATTTTGGTCGCCAGGATATTCTTGCTAAAGCCCTAGGTGTGCCAGAGAACCCTGGTCGTGTTAGGGGTGTGGGTTTTGGCGTCTCTCAAAAAGACTACTTCCCACCTGAAGGTCGTGCAAAACATAACTCGGAAACGAAAAGGTGGGAGACATTGGTGTCTCAACTCTCTGAAAGATTGAACATTTTGGAAGAAAAGCTGAAAAAAAAGGAGGATGAGGAGAGGCAGGCTAATTTCACAGCCCAAGCAAGCGTCAAAGATAGTTGCACTCTACCATCTGCCATCAGGCTTCCAGAGGTAATGCATGCCTTTTTTTTTTTACTAGTATTGCATTCGCAGTTAAATACATTCAATTGGATGCCTTAATTCACAGCTTATTCATCTATCATTGGATTAGGGCGTCAACTCATGTCAGCTATATTTATCAACCCCAAACTATCGTATGGTTGCTATGGGTAAAGTATACAATGAGCCGGGTGTTACACTGCACACTGGACCAGTACCCCTTAACCATGTGAAAGTTGGAGTTGATTTTGCAAAAGATTGGGATGCGCCATTGTCGGTACCTATCGATCGTGCAGATGTAATGACAGTAAGAGATGCAATAGGTACTTATGTGGCATGGCCAATTGATCTCGTGGTTGTAATTAATATGGTATGTAATTGCATTTTTCCACCTTTTCATATATGGCATATATGCATTACATTAGTTGATCACTAACTAGGATATTGAAATGCAAAATTTCCAGGCACCTGCAAAATCTAAAGGCAAGGGCAGAGTGTCTGGATATACAAAGGAGTCAATTACAACCCCAGAAAATAAAGGAGGCAACTCTGAGGCCAACCCTCCTACAGCTGGTTCAACTACAATTTCTCTGGAATATTTGAATTTTCTTAAAATACATGAACGAAAGAATATGAAAAATGATGACCAATTGGACATAGAGATGGAACAAAATATTTTTGGTCAGCATTTCATTGAGATGATCAATACTGAAAATATCAGAGAAGTTGTAAATCATGAATGGGTATCTGCCTCTGTTATTTCCGTATATATCAGGTACTAAATCAGGATTAAAGTGTACAATATTTTTTTAGTCTTTCCATTTAAATATTGATGTCATTGGTGTAATCCATTTTTATATTTTAATTGAAGGTATTTGTATGAAGAATTGTTGCTTCCAAAGGAAAGAACGAGGAGGTTTCTGTTCTTGTCCCCACACCAAACAGATACATACGGCTTCTTCAGGAGGGATTCACAGACAAAGTATATAGCTGACCGCTTTGCAACTACAGAAAGAGAATATCAGCCCTTGTTTCTAGCGCCGTGCAATGTTGGGTGAGTCACTTATCCTATAGGACTTAATTCACAATAATGAATTACATAAAAGTTGAGGTGCTTAGGATTTGTTATCTCAACATTTTTGTAGGAATCGTTGGGTCTTTGTCTGCGATAAATATTGTTGAAGAGATTATTTACTATCTGGATCCCTTGAATGTTGATCCTAGGGGTCGCCTGAATTAAAGAATCTGTTCGATAAGTAAGCATGCTTTTATATTTCTGATTTTCTATGATTCTGTCGAATGGCTTCCATGGTAGATACATGTTGCAAGTTGTCATGGTCCTAATGTGCTTTTGATTTTTGACATTAGAACATGTGTTGAATTGACATATACTGGGTTGTGGCTGTTGTGGTTCAAAATAAAAAAAAAGCATGCGTGTGTTTGTGATGATTGAAAATATGTTTCTTAATGAACTCTGTTTGATTTTGTGATTAGTGCTTTGCAAGTTTATCGTGCAAATATCGGAGCTAAGGTGCCGCGTTTAAAGGCAACCAACATTAAATGGATTCAGATAGAGGTACATTTGCAAAAACTTAATGCGCAATTAGATAAAAAAACCTATATATGTTGATTTACTATTTTATTTTTTATAGTGCCCAAGACAACCCAACAGTACAGATTGTGGGTACTATGTGATGCGTTTCATGAAGGAAACTATCTTGCAGAACCAAATTAAAATACCAATGGCGGTATGTTGTTTACTTAGCTTTTAATCGTGGATTTGTTCAAATGTTTTAGCAATTGTAACTTCATTTATTTAATTTTTATGTCGCAGTACTTCCCTGACTTCAAATGCTCCACATACTCCACTGCTCAACTATCTGAAGTCAAGGAAGATTAGTGTCGCTATATTGTTGAGAAGTTCGTTTGATTATGTCAAATTGATCACAGTAGTTGCAGCAATACTCATTGGTATGCGAATAATGCTTTTGATCACAAAGTAATGCATGTTACAAGTGTATGTTTTGGCTTCGTAGGATGCAGAAAGTGAATGGCAATTTATAAATATTACATGAAATTGTATATAGCACTTGCTTTCTTTGGTGATTGGGTTATTGATGTTAAATTTCAAAATCTTGTTCATAAAATGTTCATTATGGGAGTTTTCTATAACAACCAACAGGACTTATGGTTATACTTTTCTATTGGCAATCTTTAATTTATTTTATGCCTAATGAATCTGGAAATGGCGGTTGATATACACCTTTTTCAGCATATACATGCCTTCTCTTTAGCTCGGTGGATGTGTACTATCTTCTCTTGGTCCTGGTACACTTAGTTCAAACCATATTGATTTGGTGCTTGTGTTTGCTTACAGACCCGACAGGCTTTTACACCAAAACAAATAAATGAAGCATGCTATGTTGACATGAAGGCTAACAAAGATGTTTTTGACAGTCTGAGGAAAAACCCAAAAGTAAAATATGATGGGCAACGGTTCTCTTATAATGATGGAGTTATTGACCTTAAGGATGCTTAAGGATACACGAGTTTCCAGAGGACATTGCTGTTATTGACCTTAAGGATGCTTACCCAACTGTGATGGAGGACTTTTATTAGTTTCTTGTTATTTGTTGAACATTTCTGACATTGATGGTTCAGTAACATTATTCATTAGGGCAGGTACAATGACTTTTATTATTTTCTTGTTATTTGTTGAACATTTCACATTTGACATTGATGGTTCAGTAACATTGGTAGATTTGTTCATTGATATATGTTTGTTCTTATTTCTCACAGATTTCCCTCCTCTTTGCATAAATGAATTTTGGTGTAGTTCAATATGCAGGAATGGATTTAGTTAAGAAATATGTTAAAAAAAAAAAAAAAAGAGGAATAGATAGCGTTTAACGCTATCTAAAGTCAGACTTTAGATAGCGTTTCCGTGTACAAACGCTATCTAAAGTCACCTATTAATAGTGCTTCCTAAATGCTATCTTTGCTAATGAGTTTTAATAGCGGTAGCATAGATAGCGGTTACAAACGCTATTAAAAAGCATACGGAAACGCTATCTAAAGTCTAATCTGTTGTAGTGAAAATACTAAAACTGTGAGAAATTTGTGAAGAACATCATCCAAATCTTGATTTCCTTGAATCATCAAGAGGTAAAAACTTATTCTCTTGTCATTTGAATCATTTCTCTTCACAACTTTTGTAGATTCATGGCTAAGATTCATATGTTCTTCATTTGTTCAAAGTTCATGGAGTTAGATTCAAAAATTCATAACTAATTCTAGAAAAATCCTTTTGACATGAAACCAATTGCTATGATCTTATAATCATCTCTATTTTCATCATCTAGAAGCACAAGATCATGAGAAATTTCTTTCCCTAAAATCTGGTGAAGGCCGAACCTAGGTTAACTTTGTGTTCTTAGGTTTTGTTTCATTTTCATGACTTGATTCATGATTCAATCCTTTTGTATCTTGCTAGTTCTTGTATTCAAGTATATAGAAGATCAAAAATCAAACTTTAACCTATTTGTTTCTTCAAAAACCGAAACCCTAGGTTTGTGTACTTAATGGTTTTGTGATTCAAAAGTTGTTTGTAACACTTGAATCAAACTCTAAGCTTTGTATGTTGATTAAATCCAAGAGTTGATGAGATTTTAAAATTTCTAGCCTAAAAGTCTTGAGAAAACCGAACCCTAGTTCTTAGAACTAGATGAGTTTAGTTCATGTTCTTAGTTCATAATCATGGTTAAAGTGATTAATCATTTCTTAAGTAACTTATGGATCATTAATCCCTAAGTTAACCAAATTTTAATTTTCCTAACCTAGAAAATTGGTTGAAGCCGAACCCTAACCTTCATGATCCAAGTGTATTGTTGTTTGATTTGATTTATTTTGGTTGCAATTCGTTTGAAGGAAACAACTGAGTTAGCTGATTTACACTGACGAAGAGGAATCGGATCGAGTTCGGGAGATTAATAGAAACTATAGTGTAGTCTTCAATAGGTAAGGGGGGTATGCCTGAGGAGTTTAAGATAATCTCATGTTTGTTTGTGGAGTCATTTATTAATTTTCTGTATAAAATATTTTATTATATTGTACTGTTTACTATTAATTGTTAGATTGATGTGATGTTTATCTGAGTAATTGAATTGATGTGATGTGTGGATTTACATGATTATAATTATTTGTTTATATTATAATTGTGATGCATGTCATGAATTGATATATGCCATGCTATTATGTAATTGGAATTTATCTGCTGTTGAGTGTTGGACTGAGTAACCTGACATTGGTCATTGTTAAAAATTTTAATTAAGGATAAAAACCTTAATAAGCTTGGATAATTAATCAGAGGGATTAATTTGGGAGATTTTGAGAAAAATGAAAAAAATTATTATTTTAATAATATTTTGTGGAAACAGTGTAAATAAGCCATAGTAAGGGCGAAACCGTGAAATTTTTTCACAGGCTCTAATTTTTATATAATAAATTCAATTTTATTATAAAATGTTATTTAAAGTGATTAAGTTCCAAAAATAATATTTACAGCAGTCAGAACAATTTCTTCTGACAGAGAAGTGATATTAGTTATTTAATATTATTTAATTAATATCATTTATTTAATATTATTTAATATTAAATATTTAAATATTTAAATTTTCGAAATTTATTTATTTAATCTTTTTAATTATTTTTGTTTTGTTAACCTTTATTGAAAATTATTTCTTAAAGTGAAATAATTAGAAATCAAAGGAAATTATAAGTGATTTTTGAAATTTGTTAACGTTTTAACAGAAAAGAATTTATGTAACAATATTTTTATTCAGTGAAAGTATTCCGTTAAACTTGGATGAGTTTTCAAAGCTTGGTTTTGTTTTACACTGAGCAAAATGTTTTATAAGCAGATAAATGAGCCTAGAACCGAGACGTCAGGATTCTAGTGTTGTATGGACACGTAGATCGAGGATCTGTGTCATGGGACGGAGTGTCCTGCAAGTTTTGTTTTTGGACTGTGTGTCCTAAATTGATGTGGAAAGTGTGAGTTCCATATCCGCGAGCCTAAAACTGGTGCATCGGTTTAAGGGCATCGTGATTGAGCATTCGGACTGTATGTCCTATGTTGAGGTTAAAAGATTTGGACTGTGTGTGTCCTGTATTTGTTTTAAAGTGAAAAGTCTTAATTAAAAGAATTAAGCATGGTCGTTAAGCTTTGTGCTTCGACGAGGAAAGATTATTACGACAAAGAAAACAAAACGAGAATAAAAGTTTTTCTCATGTATTCAATGGCCATTGTGTCATGTAAATGGCATTGAATCCAGAGTGGATCAATGTATATGACAGACGTGTCAGGTGGTGATGATCATTGAGGTCCGGAGTGGATCAATGTATCTTTTATAGGACTTTGTGTCCAAATTGATAGGACTTTGTGTCCAGATTGAATATATGTGCCGCTATTTCCTAACTGGAATGGGGGAATAGTGTCATTGCTTTGCATGAGCATCCTAACGGGAATGGGGATGTGCACAATTGTGTCGTTGCTTTGCATGAGCATCCTAACGGGAATGGGGATGTGCACAATTGTAATTGTGTCGTTGCTTTGCATGAGCATCCTAACGGGAATGGGGATGTGCACAATTGTGTTAGGTGCTGGCATGAACATCCTATCGGGAATGGGGATGTGCACCATTGATTTTCTTGGGCATTGTTTTGTTCGTTTTTACAATGCGCCATGTGCGAGCCTGATCAGCTTGAAACGAAACAGAAAGTTGTGGGATCTCCGGAGATTAGGTATCAAAATAGAGTTGAATATTGAAGTGTCATGCATTTTTAGAAAATGACAATGACTGCCGGGTATGATACCCTGTGAAATAAATCATTCTGTTATTTTAAGTTAATTTTATTATGTTGTGAATATTTGGTATTTGCTATTTGAGAGTCGTGCATGGGGTTGTCTTATTAAAACTCATATATTGGAAACTCACCCTTACAAACATATCAGGTTTATGTTAGATTAAGGTAGTACTTCGGTACACTAGTACGGATGAAGCAAAGGAATTCACTAAGTCGTTCGAGGACTTAACTACTAGATGCTTGAAGAGGTATGCGTTGGTGGAAATGTCACGAGGATAATAATTCAGGATCTACATCAAGTACGTACCAGACTTTGGCAGAGGAGATATCTTTACCGCCTCTCTGATTCTTACCGATTTTCTGGTAGATTAGGAGTTTATATGTTTTGATACTTCCATAGTTCCGAAAGTAGAGGTATCCTCACCGGATATTTTGATGGGTTGGGAAAAACTATGGTGGTCTTCCCAACCGTGATTATTAGTACTGACCAGCTATAGGACTTTTGGGTATCTTATAAAGTAGTGGTACTTGGTTAGTCTGGACGTTTGATTATTGAAAGTCATTCTTTTGAGTTGTAATTCCAGATTACCACTACGTTACAATTACTCCTTTATTTTCTTATGTTAAGTCCTTTGGAGATGTCCTGTTATGTGAAGGTCTACGTGTAACATTCTCATGATGCCTATTTATATTATGTTAATGGTGTTGGATTATATATATGGAGTAAAAGAAAAAGAAAAAATTTTATCACTAATTTTGAAAGGGATTAATAACTAGAAAATTATATTTTCCGAAAGCAACCAGCAAAACTATTTTATTGAATGTATTTCCGCAATAAGTTACGTAAATGTGATAACCTGAGAATGGGGTGTCACAAAAGCCTAAACCCTAATTTTGACCCAAAACCCTAATTTTGATCCTAAACCCTAAATTTGAACCAAAATCCTAATTCTAACCCTATTTTTGTCCCAAAACCCTAAATTTAACCCCAGAACCCTAATTTTAATCCAAAACCCTAAATTTTGACCCTAAACCCTGAATTTAACCAGGAACCCTAATTTTGACCCAAGACTCTAATTTAGACCCAATAACCCTAATTCTAACTCTAATTTTGACCCAAGACTCTAATTTAGACCCAAAAACCCTAATTCAAACCCAAAACCCAAATTTTGACCCTAAACCTTAAATTTAACACAGAACCCTAATTTTAAACCAAAATCGTAAATTTTGACCCAAAACCCTAAATTTAACCCAGAACCCTAAATTTGAACCAAAACCCAATTTTTAACCCTAAACCCAAATTCAAAGCCTAAACCCTAATTTTGACCCAAAACCCTAATTTTGATCCTAAACCCTAAATTTGAACCAAAACCCTAATTCTAACCCTATTTTTGTCCCAAAACCCTAAATTTAACCCAGAACCCTAATTTTAATCCAAAACCCTAAATTTTGACCCTAAACCCTAAAGTTAACCCAGAACCCTAAATTTGACTCAGAACCCTAATTTTGACCCAAGACCCTAATTTAGACCCAAAAACCCAAATTCTAACCCTATTTTTGTCCCAAAACCCTTTTTTAACTCAAAACCCGACACCTTAATTTTGATCCAAAACCCAAATTTGGGCCCAAAACCCAAATTTTGACCCAAAACCCTAATTCTAACCCTAATTTAGACCCAAAACCCTAATTCTAACCCTATTTTTGTCCCAAAACCCTATTTTTTTACTCAAAACCCTAATTCAAACCCTAAACCCTAATTTTGACCCAAAACCCTAATTTGGACCCGAAACCGAAATTTTGACCCAAAATAACCCAAAGCCTTAATTTTGACCCAAAACCCTAATTCTGACCCAAAAACCCTAATTCTGGCCCAAAACCCTAATTCTGATCCAAAACCCTAATTTGAACCCTATTTTTGACGCAAAACCGTAAATTTTACCCAGAACCGTATTTTTGACCCTAAACCCTAATTTTAACGCAAAACCTTAATTCTAACCCTATTTTTGAACCAAAACCCTATTTTTAACTCAAAAACCAAATTCAAACCCAAAACCCTAATGTTGACCCAAAACCCTAAATTTGACCCAAAACCCGAATTTTGACCCAAAACCCTAATTCAAACCCGAAACCCTAATTTTGACCCAAAATCGAAATTTTGACCCAAAACCCAAATTATAACCCAGAGCCCTAATTTTGACCCAAAACCCTAATTCTGACAAAAAACCCTATTTTAAACCCAAAATCCTAATTGAAAGCCTAAACCCTAATTTTAACCCTAAACCCTAATTCAAAGCCTAAACCCTAATTTTAACTCAAAACCCAAATTTTGATCCTAAACCCTAAATTTGAACCCAAACCCTAATTCGAACCCTATTTTTGTCCCAAAACCCTAAATTTTACCCAGACCCTAAACCCTTAATCCAAACCCCTAAATTTTGACCCTAAACCCTAAATTTAACCCAGAACCCTAAATTTGACCAATAACCCTAATTTTGACACAATACCCTAATTTAGACCAAAAACCTAATTTAGGCCCAAAAACCCTAATTCTAACCGTATTTTTGTCCCAAAACCCTTTTTTTAACTCAAAACTCGACACCTTAATTTAGACCCAAAACCCAAAATTTGACCCAAAACCCAAATTCTAACCCTAATTTGGACCCAAAACCCTAATTCTAACCCTATTTTTGTCCCAAAAACCTATTTTTTACTCAACCCTAATTTTGACCCAAAACCCTAATTTGGACCCAAAACCGAAATTTTGACACAAAATAACCCAAAGCCCTAATTTTGACCCAAAACCCTAATAAGAACCCTATTTTTGACAAAATACCCTAAATTTAACCCAAAACCTTAAATTTGAACCAAAACCCAAATTTTAACCCTAAACCCAAATTCAAAGCCTAAACCCTAATTTTGACCCAAAACCCTAAATTTGAACCAAAACACTAATTCTAACCCTATTTTTGTCCCAAAACCCTAAATTTAACCCAGAACCCTAATTTTAATCCAAAACCCTAAATTTTGACCCTAAACCCTAAAGTTAACCCAGAACCCTAAATTTGACTCAGAACCCTAATTTAGACCCAAGACCCTAATTTAGACCCAAAAACCCAAATTCTAACCCTATTTTTGTCCCAAAACCCTTTTTTTAACTCAAAACCCGACACCTTAATTTTGATCCAAAACCCAAATTTGGGCCCAAAACCCAAATTTTGACCCAAAACCCTAATTCTAACCCTAATTTAGACCCAAAACCCTAATTCTAACCCTATTTTTGTCCCAAAACCCTATTTTTTACTCAAAACCCTAATTCAAACCCTAAACCCTAATTTGGACCCGAAACCGAAATTTTGACCCAAAATAACCCAAAGCCTTAATTCTGACCCAAAACCCTAATTCTTACCCAAAAACCCTAATTCTGCCCCAAAACCCTAATTCTGATCCAAAACCCTAATTCGAACCCTATTTTTGACCCAAAACCCTAAATTTGACCCAGAACCCTATTTTTGACCCTAAACCCTAATTTTAACGCAAAACCTTAATTCTAACCCTATTTTTGACCCAAAACCCTATTTTTAACTCAAAAACCAAATTCAAACCCAAAACCCTAATGTTGACCCAAAACCCTAAATTTGACCCAAAACCCTAATTCAAACCCGAAACCCTAATTTTGACCCAAAATCGAAATTTTGACCCAAAACCCAAATTATAACCCAGAGCCCTAATTTTGACCCAAAACCCTAATTCTGACAAAAAACCCTATTTTAAACCCAAAATCCTAATTGAAAGCCTAAACCCTAATTTTAACCCTAAACCCTAATTCAAAGCCTAAACCCTAATTTTGACCCAAAACCCTAATTTTGATCCTAAACCCTAAATTTGAACCAAAACCCTAATTCGAACCCTATTTTTGTCCCAAAACCCTAAATTTAACCCAGAACCCTAAATTTTGACCCTAAACCCTAAATTTAACCTAGAACCCTAAATTTGACCCAAAACCCTAATTTTGACCCAAGACCCTAATTTAGACCAAAAACCTAATTTAGACCCAAAAACCCTAATTCTAACCCTATTTTTGTCCCAAAACCCTTTTTTTAACTCAAAACCCGACACCTTAATTTAGACCCAAAACCCAAAATTTGACCCAAAACCCAAATTCTAACCCTAATTTAGACCCAAAACCCTAATTCTAACCCTATTTTTGTCCCAAAAACCTATTTTTTACTCAAAACCCTAATTTTGACCCAAAACACTAATTTGGACCCAAAACCGAAATTTTGACCCAAAATAACCCAAAGCCCTAATTTTGACCCAAAACCCTAATTCTGACCCCAAAATCCTAATACGAACCCTATTTTTGACCCAAGACCCTAAATTTAACCCAGAACCCTAAATTTGACCCAAAACCCTATTTTTAACCCTAAACCCTAATTTTGACCCAAAACCCTAATTTTGATCCTAAACCCTAAATTTGAACCAAAACCCTATTTTTAACTCAAAAACCAAATTCAAACCCAAAACCCTAATGTTGACCCAAAACCCTAAATTTGACCCAAAACCCGAATTTTGACCCAAAACCCTAATTCAAACCCGAAACCCTAATTTTGACCCAAAACCCAAATTATAACCCAGAGCCCTAATTTTGACCCAAAACCCTAATTCTGACCCAAAACCCTAATTCTGACGAAAAACCCTGTTTTAAACCCAAAATCCTAATTGAAAGCCTAAACCCTAATTTTAACCCTAAACCCTAATTCAAAGCCTAAACCCTAATTTTGACCCAAAACCCTAATTTTGATCCTAAACCCTAAATTTGAACCAAAACCCTAATTCGAACCCTATTTTTGTCCCAAAACCCTAAATTTAACCCAGAACCCTAATTTTAATCAAAACCCCTAAATTTTGACCCTAAACCCTAAATTTAAACCAGAACCCTAAATTTGACCCATAACCCTAATTTTGACGCAAGACCCTAATTTAGGCCAAAAACCTAATTGAGACCCAAAAACCCTAATTCTAACCCTATTTTTGTCCCAAAACACCTTTTTTAACTCAAAACCCGACACCTTAATTTTGACCCAAATCCCAAATTCTAACCCTAATTTAGACCCAAAACCCTAATTCTAAGCCTATTTTTGTCCCAAAAACCTATTTTTTACTCAAAATCCTAATTTTGACCCAAAACCGAAATTTTGACCCAAAATAACCCAATGGCCTAATATTGACCCAAAACCCTAATTCTGACCCCAAAACCCTAATACGAACCCTATTTTTGACCCAAGACCCTAAATTTAACCCAGAACCCTAAATTTGACCCAAAACCCTATTTTTAACCCTAAACCCTAATTTTGACCCAAAATACCCTAATTTTGATACTAAACCCTAAATTTGAACCAAAACCCTATTTTTAACTCAAAACCAAATTCAAACCCAAAACCATAATGTTGACCCAAAACCCTAAATATGACCCAAAACCCGAATTTTGACCCAAAACCCTAATTCAAACCCGAAACCCTAATTTTGACACAATCGAAATTTTGACACAAAACCCAAATTATAACCCAGAGCCCTAATTTTGACCCAAAACCCTAATTCTGACCCAAAACCCTAATTCTGACAAAAAACCCTATTTTAAACCCAAAATCCTAATTGAAAGCCTAAACCCTAATTTTAACCCTAAACCCTAATTCAAAGCCTAAACCCTAATTTTGACCCAAAACCCTAATTTTGATCCTAAACCCTAAATTTGAATCAAAACCCTAATTCGAACCCTATTTTTGTCCCAAAACCCTAATTTAGACCAAAAACCTAATTTAGGCCCAAAAACCCTAATTCTAACCCTATTTTTGTCCCAAAACCCTTTTTTTAACTCAAAACCCGACACCTTAATTTTGACCCAAAACCCAAAATTTGACCCAAAACCCAAATTCTAACCCTAATTTTGACCCAAAACCCTAATTTGGACCCAAAACCGAAATTTTGACCCAAACTAACCCAAAACCCTTATTCTGACCCAAAACCCTTATTCTGACCCCAAAACCCTAATACGAACCCTATTTTTGACCCAAGACCCTAAATTTAACCCAGAACCCTAAATTTGACCCAAAACCCTATTTTTAACCCTAAACCCAATTCAAAGCCTAATCCCTAATTTTGACCCAAAACCCTAATTTTGATCCTAAACCCTAAATTTGAAACAAAATCCTAATTCTAACCCTATTTTTGTCCCAAAACCCTAAATTTAACCCCAGAACCCTAATTTTAATCCAAAACCCTAAATTTTGATCCTAAATTTTGACCCTAAACCCTGAATTTAACCAGGAACCCTAATTTTGACCCAAGACTCTAATTTAGACCCAATAACCCTAATTCTAACTCTAATTTTGACCCAAAAACCCTAATTCAAACCCAAAACCCAAATTTTGACCCTAAACCTTAAATTTAACACAGAACCCTAATTTTAAACCAAAATCGTAAATTTTGACCCAAAACCCTAAATTTAACCCAGAACCCTAAATTTGAACCAAAACCCTAATTCTAACCCTATTTTTGTCCCAAAACCCTAAATTTAACCCAGAACCCTGATTTGAATCCAAAACCCTAAAATTTGACCCTAAACCCTAAAGTTAACCCAGAACCCTAAATTTGACTCAGAACCCTAATTTTGACCCAAGACCCTAATTTAGACCCAAAAACCCAAATTCTAACCCAATTTTTGTCCAAAACCCTTTTTTTAACTCAAAACCCGACACCTTAATTTTGATCCAAAACCCAAATTTGGGCCCAAAACCCTAATTTAGACCCAAAACCCTAATTCTAACCCTATTTTTGTCCCAAAACCCTATTTTTTTACTCAAAACCCTAATTCAAACACTAATTTTGACCCAAAACCCTAATTTTGACCCGAAACCGAAATTTTGACCCAAAATAACCCAAAGCCTTAATTTTGACCCAGAACCCTAATTCTGACCCAAAAACCCTAATTCTGTCCCAAAACCCTAATTTTGATCCAAAACCCTAATTTGAACCCTATTTTTGAACCAAAACCCTAAATTTGACTCAGAACCCTATTTTTGACCTTAAACACTAATTTTAACACAACCTTAATTCTAACCCTATTTTTGACCCAAAACCCTATTTTTAACTCAAAAACCAAATTCAAACCCAAAACCATAATGTTGACCCAAAACCCGAATTTTGACCCAAAACCCTATTTCAAACCCGAAACCCTAATTTTGACCCAAAACGGAAATTTTGTCCCAAAACCCAAATTATAACCCAGAGCCCTAATTTTGACCCAAAACCCTAATTCTGACAAAAAACCCTATTTTAAACCCAAAATCCTAATTGAAAGCCTAAACCCTAATTTTAACCCTAAACCCTAATTCAAAGCCTAAACCCTAATTTTGATCCTAAACCCTAAATTTGAACCAAAACCCTAATTCGAACCCTATTTTTGTCCCAAAACCCTAAATTTTACCCAGAACCCTAATTTTAATCCAAACCCCTAAATTTTGACCCTAAACCCTAAATTTAACCCAGAACCCTAAATTTGACCCATAACCCTAATTTTGACCCAAGGCCCTAATTTAGACCAAAAACCAAATTTAGACCCAAAAACCCTAATTCTAACCCTATTTTTGTCCCAAAAACCTATTTTTTACTCAAAACCCTAATTTTGACCCAAAACCCTAATTTGGACCCAAAACCGAAATTTTGACCCAAAATAACACAATGCCCTAATTTTGACCCAAAACCCTAATTCTGACCCCAAAACCCTATTACAAACCCTATTTTTGACCCAAGACCCTAAATTTAACCCAGAACCCTATATTTGACCCAAAACCCTATTTTTAACCCTAATCCCTAATTTTGACCCAAAACCCTAATTTTGATCCTAAACCCTAAATTTGAACCAAAACCCTATTTTTAACTGAAAAACCAAATTCAAACCCAAAACCCTAATGTTGACCCAAAACCCTAATTCAAACCCGAAACCCTAATTTTGACCCAAAATCGAAATTTTGACCCAAAACCCAAATTATAACCCAGAGCCCTAATTTTGAACAAAAACCCTATTTTAAACCAAAAATCCTAATTGAAAGCCTAAACCCTAATTTTAACCTTAAACCCTAATTCAAAGCCTAAACCCTAATTTTGACCCAAAACCCTAAATTTGAACCAAAACCCTAATTCGAACCCTATTTTTGTCCCAAAACCCAAAATTAAACCCAGAACCCTAATTTTAATCCAAACCTAATTTAGACCCAAAACACTATTTTTGTCCCAAAACCCTAATTTAGACCAAAAACCTAATTTAGGACCAAAAACCCTAATTCTAACCCTATTTTTGTCCCAAAACCCTTTTTTTAACTCAAAACCCGACACCTTAATTTTGACCCAAAACCCAAAATGACCCAAAACCCAAATTCTAACCCTAATTTTGACCCAAAACCCTAATTTGGACCAAAAACCGAAATTTTGACCCAAAATAACCCAAAGCCCTAATTTTGACCCAAAACCCTAATTCTGACCCCAAAACCCTAATACGAACCCTATTTTTGACCCAAGACCCTAAATTTAACCCAGAACCCTAAATTTGACCCAAAACCCTATTTTAAACACTAAACCCAATTCGAAGCCTAATCCCTAATTTTGACCCAAAACCCTATTTTAAACACTAAACCCAATTCAAAGCCTAATCCCTAATTTTGACCCAAAACCCTAATTTTGATCCTAAACCCTAAATTTGAACCAAAATCCTAATTCTAACCCTATTTTTGTCCCAAAACCCTAAATTTAACCCCAGAACCCTAATTTTAATCCAAAACCCTAAATTTTGACCCTAAACCCTGAATTTAACCAGGAACCCTAATTTTGACCCAAGACTCTAATTTAGACCCAATAACCCTAATTCTAACTCTAATTTTGACCCCAAAACTCTAATTCAAACCCAAAACCCAAATTTTGACCCTAAGCCTTAAATTTAACATAGAACCCTAATTTTAAACCAAAATCGTAAATTTTGACCCAAAACCCTAAATTTAACCCAGAACCCTAAATTTGAACCAAAACCCAATTTCTAACCCAAAACCCAAATTCAAAGCCTAAACCCTAATTTTGACCCAAAACCCTAATTTTGATCCTAAACCCTAAATTTGAACCAAAACCCTAATTCTAACCCTATTTTTGTCCCAAAACCCTAAATTTAACCCAGAACCCTAATTTTAATCCAAAACCCTAAATTTTGACCCTAAACCCTAAAGTGAACCCAGAACCCTAAATTGACTCAGAACCCTAATTTTGACCCAAGACCCTAATTTAGACACAAAAACCCAAATTCTAACCCTATTTTTGTCCCAAAACCCTTTTTTTAACTCAAAACCCGACACATTAATTTTGATCCAAAACCCAAATTTGGGCCCAAAACCCAAATTTTGACCCAAAACCCTAATTCTAACCCTATTTTTGTCCCAAAACCCTATTTTTTTACTTAAAACCCTAATTCAAACCCTAAACCCTAATTTTGACCCAAAACCCTAATTTGGACCCGAAACCGAAATTTTGACCCAAAATAACCCAAAGCCTTAATTTTGACCCAAAACCCTAATTCTGAACCAAAAACCCTAATTCGAACCCTATTTTTGACCCAAAACCCTAAATTTGACCCAGAACCCTATTTTTGACCCTAAACCCTATTTTTAACTCAAAAACCAAATTCAAACCCAAAACCCTAATGTTGACCCAAAACCCTAAATTTGACCTAAAAACCTAATTTAGACCCAAAAACCCTAATTCTAACCCTATTTTTGTCCCAAAACCCTTTTTTTAACAAAAAACCCGACACCTTAATTTTGACCCAAAACCCAAAATTTGACCCAAAACCCAAATTCTAACCCTAATTTAGACCCAAAACCCTAATTCTAACCCTATTTTTGTCCCAAAAACCTATTTTTTACTCAAAACCCAAATTTTGACCCAAAACCCTAATTTGGACCCAAAACCCAAATTTTGACCCAAACTAACCCAATGCCCTAATTTTGACCCAAAACCCTAATTCTGACCCCAAAATCCTAATACGAACCCTATTTTTGACCCAAGACCCTAAATTTAACCCAGAACACTAAATTTGACCCAAAACCCTATTTTTAACCCTAAACCCTAATTATGACCCAAAACCCTAATTTTGATCCTAAACCCTAAATTTGAACCAAAACCCTATTTTTAACTCAAAAACCAAATTCAAACCCAAAACCCTAATGTTGACCCAAAACCCGAATTTTGACCCAAAACCCTAATTCACACCCGAAACCCTAATTTTGACCCAAAATCGAAAATTTGACCCAAAACCCAAATTATAACCCAGAGCCCTAATTTTGACCCAAAACCCTAATTCTGACCCAAAACCCTAATTCTGAACAAAAACCCTATTTTAAACCAAAAATCCTAATTGAAAGCCTAAACCCTAATTTTAACCCTAAACCCTAATTCAAAGCCTAAACCCTAATTTTGACCCAAAACCCTAATTTTGATCCTAAACCCTAAATTTGAACCAAAACCCTAATTCGAACCCTATTTTTGTCCCAAAACCCTAAATTTAACCCAGAACACTAATTTTAATCCAAACCTAATTTAGACCCAAAAACCCTATTTTAGACCCAAAAACCCTAATTTAGACCAAAAACCTAATTTAGGCCCAAAAACCCTAATTCTAACCCTATTTTTGTCCCAAAACCCTTTTTTTAACTCAAAACCCGACACCTTAATTTTGACCCAAAACCCAAAATGACCCAAAACCCAAATTCTAACCCTAATTTTCACCCAAAATCCTAATTTGGACCAAAAACCGAAATTTTGACCCAAAATAACCCAAAGTCCTAAATTTGACCCAAAACCCTAATTCTGACCCCATATTTGTCCCAAGACCCTAAATTTAACCCAGAACCCTAAATTTGACCCAAAACCCTATTTTAAACACTAAACCCAATTCAAAGCCTAATCCCTAATTTTGACCCAAAACCCTAATTTTGATCCTAAACCCTAAATTTGAACCAAAATCCTAATTCTAACCCTATTTTTGTCCCAAAACCCTAAATTTAACCCCAGAACCCTAATTTTAATCCAAAACCCTAAATTTTGACCCTAAACCCTGAATTTAACCAGGAACCGTAATTTTGACCCAAGACTCTAATTTAGACCCAATAACCCTAATTCTAACTCTAATTTTGACCCCAAAACTCTAATTCAAACCCAAAACCCAAATTTTGACCCTAAGCCTTAAATTTAACATAGAACCCTAATTTTAAACCAAAATCGTAAATTTTGACCCAAAACCCTAAATTTAACCCAGAACCCTAAATTTGAACCAAAACCCAATTTCTAACCCAAAACCCAAATTCAAAGCCTAAACCCTAACTTTGACCAAAAAACCCTAATTTTGATCCTAAACCCTAAATTTGAACCAAAACCCTAATTCTAACCCTATTTTTGTCCCAAAACCCTAAATTTAACCCAGAACCCTAATTTTAATCCAAAACCCTAAATTTTGACCCTAAACCTAAAGTGAACCCAAACCCTAAATTGACTCGAACCCTAATTTTGACCCAAGACCCTAATTTATAACCAAAAACCCAAATTCTAACCATATTTTTGTCCCAAAACCCTTTTTTTAACTCAAAACCACATATTGATCCAAAACCCAAATTTGGCCCAAAACCCAAATTTTGACCCAAAACCCTAATTCTAACCCCATTTTTGTTCCAAAAACCTAATTTTTTACTTACAACCCTAATTAAAACCCAAAACCCTAATTTTGACCCAAAACCCTAATTTGGACCAAAAAGACTAAAATAACCCAAAGCCTTAATTTTGACCAAAACCCTAATTCCAAAACCCTAATTTAACCTATTTGACCCAAAACCCTAAATATGACCCAGAACCCTATTTTTGACCCTAAACTCTATTTTTAACTCAAAAACCAAATTCAAACCCAAAACCCTAATGTTGACCCAAAACCCTAAATTTGACCTAAAAACCTAATTTAGACCCAAAAACCCTAATTCTAACCCTATTTTTGTCCCAAAACCCTTTTTTTAACAAAAAACCCGACACCTTAATTTTGACCCAAAACCCAAAATTTGACCCAAAACCCAAATTTAGACCCAAAACCCTAATTCTAACCCTATTTTTGTCCCAAAAACCTATTTTTTACTCAAAACCCTAATTTTGACCCAAAACCGAAATTTTGACCCAAAATAACCCAATGCCCTAATTTTGACCCAAAACCCTAATTCTTACCCCAAAACCCTAATTTTGACCCAAAACCCTAATTTTGATCCTAAACCCTAAATTTGACCAAAACCCTAATTCGAACCCTATTTTTGTCCCAAAACCCAAAATTAAACCCAGAACCCTAATTTTAATCCAAACCTAATTTAGACCCAAAAACACTATTTTTGTCCCAAAACCCTAATTTAGACCAAAAACCTAATTTAGGACCAAAAACCCTAATTCTAACCCTATTTTTGCCCCAAAACCCTTTTTTTAACTCCAAACCCGACACCTTAATTTTGACCCAAAACCCAAAATGACCCAAAACCCAAATTCTAACCCTAATTTTGACCCAAAACCCTAATTTGGACCAAAAACCGAAATTTTGACCCAAAATAACCCAAAGTCCTAAATTTGACCCAAAACCCTAATTCTGACCCCATATTTGTCCCAAGACCCTAAATTTAACCCAGAACCCTAAATTTGACCCAAAACCCTAAATTTTGACCCTAAACCCTGAATTTAACCAGGAACCGTAATTTTGACCCAAGACTCTAATTTAGACCCAATAACCCTAATTCTAACTCTAATTTTGACCCCAAAACTCTACTTCAAACCCAAAACCCAAATTTTGACCCTAAGCCTTAAATTTAACATAGAACCCTAATTTTAAACCAAAATCGTAAATTTTGACCCAAAACCTTAAATTTAACCCAGAACCCTAAATTTGATCCAAAACCCAATTTCTAACCCAAAACCCAAATTCAAAGCCTAAACCCTAATTTTGACCCAAAACCCTAATTTTGATCCTAAACCCTAAATTTGAACCAAAACCCTAATTCTAACCCTATTTTTGTCCCAAAACCCTAAATTTAACCCAGAACCCTAATTTTAATCCAAAACCCTAAATTTTGACCCTAAACCCTAAAGTGAACCCAGAACCCTAAATTGACTCAGAACCCTAATTTTGACCCAAGACCCTAATTTAGACACAAAAACCCAAATTCTAACCCTATTTTTGTCCCAAAACCCTTTTTTTAACTCAAAACCCGACACATTAATTTTGATCCAAAACCCAAATTTGGGCCCAAAACCCAAAATTTTGACCCAAAACCCTAATTCTAACCCTATTTTTGTCCCAAAACCCTATTTTTTTACTTAAAACCCTAATTCAAACCCTAAACCCTAATTTTGACCCAAAACCCTAATTTGGACCCGAAACCGAAATTTTGACCCAAAATAACCCAAAGCCTTAATTTTGACCCAAAACCCTAATTCTGAACCAAAAACCCTAATTCGAACCCTATTTTTGACCCAAAACCCTAAATTTGACCCAGAACCCTATTTTTGACCCTAAACCCTATTTTTAACTCAAAAACCAAATTCAAACCCAAAACCCTAATGTTGACCCAAAACCCTAAATTTGACCTAAAAACCTAATTTAGACCCAAAAACCCTAATTCTAACCCTATTTTTGTCCCAAAACCCTTTTTTTAACAAAAAACCCGACACCTTAATTTTGACCCAAAACCCAAAATTTGACCCAAAACCCAAATTCTAACCCTAATTTAGACCCAAAACCCTAATTCTAACCCTATTTTTGTCCCAAAAACCTATTTTTTACTCAAAACCCTAATTTTGACCCAAAACCCTAATTTGGACCCAAAACCGAAATTTTGACCCAAAATAACCCAAAGCCCTAATTTTGACCCAAAACCCTAATTCTGACCCCAAAACCCTAATACGAACCCTATTTTTGACCCAAGACCCTAAATTTAACCCAGAACACTAAATTTGACCCAAAACCCTATTTTTAACCCTAAACCCTAATTATGACCCAAAACCCTAATTTTGATCCTAAACCCTAAATTTGAACCAAAACCCTATTTTTAACTCAAAAACCAAATTCAAACCCAAAACCCTAATGTTGACCCAAAACCCGAATTTTGACCCAAAACCCTAATTCAAACCCGAAACCCTAATTTTGACCCAAAATCGAAATTTTGACCCAAAACCCAAATTATAACCCAGAGCCCTAATTTTGACCCAAAACCCTAATTCTGACCCAAAACCCTAATTCTGACAAAAAACCCTATTTTAAACCAAAAATCCTAATTGAAAGCCTAAACCCTAATTTTAACCCTAAACCCTAATTCAAAGCCTAAACCCTAATTTTGACCCAAAACCCTAATTTTGATCCTAAACCCTAAATTTGAACCAAAACCCTAATTCGAACCCTATTTTTGTCCCAAAACCCTAAATTAAACCCAGAACCCTAATTTTAATCCAAACCTAATTTAGACCCAAAAACACTATTTTTGTCCCAAAACCCTAATTTAGACCAAAAACCTAATTTAGGACCAAAAACCCTAATTCTAACCCTATTTTTGTCCCAAAACCCTTTTTTTAACTCAAAACCCGACACCTTAATTTTGACCCAAAACCCAAAATGACCCAAAACCCAAATTCTAACCCTAATTTTGACCCAAAACCCTAATTTGGACCAAAAACCGAAATTTTGACCCAAAATAACCCAAAGCCCTAATTTTGACCCAAAACCCTAATTCTGACCCCAAAACCCTAATACGAACCCTATTTTTGACCCAAGACCCTAAATTTAACCCAGAACCCTAAATTTGACCCAAAACCCTATTTTAAACACTAAACCCAATTCAAAGCCTAATCCCTAATTTTGACCCAAAACCCTAATTTTGATCCTAAACCCTAAATTTGAACCAAAATCCTAATTCTGACCCCATATTTGTCCCAAGACCCTAAATTTAACCCAGAACCCTAAATTTGACCCAAAACCCTAAATTTTGACCCTAAACCCTGAATTTAACCAGGAACCGTAATTTTGACCCAAGACTCTAATTTAGACCCAATAACCCTAATTCTAACTCTAATTTTGACCCCAAAACTCTAATTCAAACCCAAAACCCAAATTTTGACCCTAAGCCTTAAATTTAACATAGAACCCTAATTTTAAACCAAAATCGTAAATTTTGACCCAAAACCCTAAATTTAACCCAGAACCCTAAATTTGAACCAAAACCCAATTTCTAACCCAAAACCCAAATTCAAAGCCTAAACCCTAATTTTGACCCAAAACCCTAATTTTGATCCTAAACCCTAAATTTGAACCAAAACCCTAATTCTAACCCTATTTTTGTCCCAAAACCCTAAATTTAACCCAGAACCCTAATTTTAATCCAAAACCCTAAATTTTGACCCTAAACCCTAAAGTGAACCCAGAACCCTAAATTGACTCAGAACCCTAATTTTGACCCAAGACCCTAATTTAGACACAAAAACCCAAATTCTAACCCTATTTTTGTCCCAAAACCCTTTTTTTAACTCAAAACCCGACACCTTAATTTTGATCCAAAACCCAAATTTGGGCCCAAAACCCAAATTTTGACCCAAAACCCTAATTCTAACCCTATTTTAGTCCCAAAACCCTATTTTTTTACTCAAAACCCTAATTCAAACCCTGAATCCTAATTTGGACCCGAAACCCTAATTTGGACCCGAAACCGAAATTTCGACCCAAAATAACCCAAAGCCTTAATTTTTACCAAAAACCCTAATTCTGAACCAAAAACCCTAATTCGAACCCTATTTTTGACCCAAAACCCTAAATTTCACCTAGAACCCTATTTTTGACCCTAAACCCTATTTTTAACTCAAAAACCAAATTCAAACCCAAAACCCTAAATTTGACCTAAAAACCTAATTTAGACCCAAAAACCCTAATTCTAACCCTATTTTTGACCCAAAACCCAAAATTTGACCCA
>CM061066.1:9484010-9528905 GCA_030762895.1 Sophora flavescens
ACCCAAAATCCAAATTGAAAGTCTAAACCCTAATTCAAAGCCTAAACCTAATAATTTGAACAAAACCCTCATTCGAACCTCATTTTTGTCCCAAAAACCTAAATTTAACCCATAACCCTAAAATTAATACAAACCCCTAAATTTTGACCACATAAAAACCATAAATTTAACCGAGAACCCCTGGATTTGACCCATGCCCTAATTTTGACCTAAGACCCTAATTTAGACCAAAAACCTAATTTAGACCCAAAACCCTAATTCTAACCCTATTTTGTCCCAAAACCCTTTTTTTAACCCAAAACCCGACACCATAATTTTGACCCAATACCCAAAATTTGACCCAAAACCCAAATTATAACCCTAATTAAGACCCAAAACCCTAATTCTGACCATATTTTTGTCCCAAAAACCTATTTTTTTACTCAAAACCCTAATTTTAACCCAAAACCCTAATTTGGACCCAAAACCGAAATTTTGACCCAAAATAACCCAAAGCCCTAATTTTAACCCAAAACCCTATTCTGGCCTCAAAACCCTAATCCGAACCTATTTTTGACCCAAGACCCTAAATTTAACCTTAACCCTAAATTTGACCCAAAACCCTATTTTTAACCCTAAACCCTAATTCAAAGCCTAAAACCTAATTTTGACCCAAAAGCCTAATTTTGATCCTAAACCCTAAATTTGAACCAAAACCCTAATTTTAACCATATTTTTGTCCCAAAAACCTAAATTTAACCCAGAACCCTAATTTTAATCCAAAACCCAAAATTTTGACCCTAAACCCTAAAGTTAACCCATAACCCTAAATTTGACTCATAACCCTAAATTTGGCCCAAGACCCTAATTTAGACCCAAAAACCCAAATTCTAACCCTATTTTTGTCCCAAAACCCTTTTTTTTAACTCAAAACCAGACACCTTATTTTTGACCCCAAACGAAATTTGGGCCCAAAAACCCAAATTTTGACCAAACTAATTTAGACCCAAAACCTAATTCTAACCTATTTTTGTCCCAAAACCTATTTCTTCTCAAAACCCTAATTCAAACCTAAACCCTAATTTTGACCCAAAACCCTAATTTGGACCCAAAACGAAATTTTGACTGAAAATAACCCAAAGCCCTACCTCGGCCTAAAAACCCTAGCACTCCTAAAAACCCTATCTTGGACCAAAACCTAATCTCGATCCAAAACCTAATTCGAACCCTATTTTTGACCCCAAAACCCTAAATTTGACACAACCCCATTTTTGACCCTAAACCCTAATTTTACTTAAAACCATAATTCTAACCCTTATTTTTGACCCAAACCCTATTTTTAACTCAAACCAAATTCAAACCCAAATCCCTAATGGTGACCCAAAACCCTAAATTTGACCCAAAACCCTAATTCAAACAAGAAACCCCAATTTTGACCCAAATCGAAATTTTGCCCAACCCCCAAATTATAAACTCGTAATGTGCTCGTTTTTAGTTACGCTATTTAACAGTTAAAATATAATTACACATACGATTAATTATTTTATTTGGATGTTTATGTTCATTTGTGTTATGTGGTTTAGTTTGAGTAATTAAATTACTCTCTTCAAATTATTTTATTAGGTGCGTTAGCACTTACTTATTCGATGAATGCACGTTTAATGGACAATAATTTACGTTATTGTCATTATTATACCAGTACAGAAAAATATTTTAAATAATATGTTTTAAGAGAAAAGCATTTTCATATTTTCATTCTACTTAATTTTTGAGTTGAAAATAAACTGGTTTGACCTTAATCGGAGATTAAATTTTGGACCGAGTATTTTCTTAGTTGATCAGTCCAACTATTAATCTTCACTCTAATTTGAATTTTGAAATTATATATTTATCAATCTTTATTTTTAGATTCCAAAAAGTAAAAACATGTTTATTTTAGGCTTAATATTTTATCACTCATTGGTGTACCTATCACTAAATGTTAAGTTAAAACATAAAAACTCTCTCTTCCTTTCTCTCATTAGATAGTAACTCTCTCTTTCTCTCTGTTTCTCTTTCTTTCTTTTCTTCTTTTTCTCTTTCTTCTTTTCTCCTTTTCTCTTTCTTTATTTTTCTTCTTCTTTCTTTTCTCGTTCTTTCTTTCTCTGCTGCTGCTTTCTTCTTCTCTCTTTCTTTTCTTTTTCTTCTTTCTTTTTGTTCTTCCTCGGCATAACATTTTTTTCTTTCTTCTCTCCCAACTTCAAAAACCAAAGTCTCATCTCCCTCCACTCTGCATAACAACCGCGTCGGCGAGCTCCGAACGCGCGATCTGGCCGAGCTCCGCCGTCACGGATTTCGTGTCTCCACCGCATGAGAACGCGAGCACGCCGCCCTCCATGGTGGTTTCCACCATGTGAGTTACCTTAAGCTCTTCCTTCTCCTTCTTCTTGGTCTTACTCTGTCTCTCTCTTTTTGGTGTTCACGAAAATGAACCGTCAGCTACGTCAACCACCACAAAGACCACCATAAGCTTGCCTTCTTCCTTGGGTAAGTGGTTTCCTCACTTCCTTTGCTCAGATTCAAAACCCCAAATTGATTTTTTTAAACCCCTAACCCTAGGTTTTGATTTTAATTCTCAAAATCTGAAATTAATTGGTGTTTTTCAAATTGGGAGCATGATTAAGTGTCTCCCCTAAATCAATTTTGTCAATCTCTTGTTAAACTGATTTTTCTCAATTTTCATCTTGAGACTAAAAACACCCCAAATCTGTTTTAATTTAAATCAATGATGCTTTTGAGAAATTAAGTATTTTAGTGAGTTAAATTTATAGTATTTATGTTGAGAAATTAATTTAGTATTTTGTCCTGTTTGTTTCAATCTTGGGATCGTCTCCCTGGGATGTTTTTCATGTTAGTGCTTGCTCGGGAGCGGAAATTACTTTCTTGGAACTGTTTGAGCTGAGTGCATCGCTGCCAAGTGCTTGGAAAACTATGAACACCTTTAAGGTGGGGAAAGAATCAATCTACCGTCCGGAGCGATAAGTAGTAGATTATATATTAATTGTGTAGGGCGACCCAAACCCTACTAGAAAATCGAATAATCGACAAGAACAAAATCACGTTGGAGTTGTTTTTACGTAAAACCAATGTTGATTCGGGGATTGTAGGTTTATCGGTGTTGGATTGCTTATATGATATTGGGGATGTATGAATTTATTGATCTTGATATTATGTGATATTTTATGATGATTGATATGTTTATGTGAGAATGTATTATAGCTTGATGATAATTACTCCTTTGTTCCACAATGTTTTGATATATGGTTAGAGATTTTGATGTGTATTATTACATGGTAATTAGAGTAATGTGTGCGGGGTTCATGAGATCCGAGTTTAGAAGTGCCTAATTAGAGATGTGATTATTGTTGGGTTTATTCATGAAATAGTGATGAGGGTTACCGCACTGGGGGTGACTGAAACATGGTCCGTGATATTTTCATATGATCGACTTGAAAACATAGTCACGGTTGGCTTGAAACATAGTTGTAGTCCGGTTGGCTTGTAACATAGTTCTGTTGGCTTGAAACATAGTCGCTAGCTTGAAACATAGTCTGGTTGGCTTGAAACATAGTCTCGTTGACTTGAAACATAGTCCGGTTTTACTTGAGATGGAAATTTGGATACGTGGCGTGGCCAAACATTATCTTGCATTGCATTGCATCATGACAAAGGGTAGAGGAGGATATATATCAATTTGAGGATGACTTGTTAGGACTGTGTGTTGATTGTCTATGGCAATTAGTGTATCATTTGCTATGAATCTTTTCCGTTTTTGATGATAGAACTGTTTCTTATCCCCTGCATCTCTCTGCATGTTGTATTTGTTTATTATGAAATCGTACCAGAAGACTTGGTGGACAAACTTAATGACGAGGGATTGGACGGGATTCCTATGAGCAGAATGCCGGAGCTCGAGTCTTGACCCATGGTGATTGGGTCCGGGTAGTATATGGTCGGTGCATCTTGTGAGACGTT
Source organism: Sophora flavescens (assembly GCA_030762895.1). NCBI lineage: Eukaryota > Viridiplantae > Streptophyta > Magnoliopsida > Fabales > Fabaceae > Sophora > Sophora flavescens. The sequence continues at coordinate 9,488,004 of CM061066.1, forward strand.
TTAGATGTTTTCGAGTTGTTTAGTATTTTTGTCTAAGTCTATGCCTGTGAGGGCTCCTCTGAGAGGATACCTCAACAGTGTTTTGGTAATGTAATAGATAAACTTGGGGTATTTATATATTATAATCTTGCGAATATTTTATGTTCTTAATGAAATGTGTATGTGTATGAAAACCAATTTGGGATTATTATCTATTTATTATCTCCTAATTCTTTATCACAACTGGAGTTTGTGTATTTATTTTCCGCTCCTGGCAATTGATGTAAGACCGAGAGACCATTTATGGTTGGATTAAATTTTGAAGTTATAAAACTGTCCTATCGGTGTGTTTTTAGACGTCATACAAATCTCCGATTTTTAAAGGGGACATTTCGGAAAATGATTTGTGAAAATCTTTAACGCTAAACACGCGCTTAAGGAACTAATAATTGTGGTTTTTAAACTAAATGTCACAAAGGGGCACACTGGGTGTCTCATTTTGGTATCGAGCAGTTCGATTCTAATCGGATTGTGAGGTCTAGGATATTGTTCCTGGCCGTGTCTAGTTGAATCCACATCGGATATTGACTATGCTTAGAAATTGGGCAGAAAGTTCGTGGCTTCGTCGTTTAAGTTCCTAAGTACAGGTAGGGAGCTGAAATGATTAATATTCTTACTCATGATAAACACGATATTTTGGGATAAGTTACTTGGGTAAGTTGTTGTATAAAAGAGTGTAGTGTGGTTGGAATAAGTGTTAGACAATAAGTTTATTGGAAGAATTAATTCTTGTTCATAAGGTATAGTGAGCAACTAGTGGTAGAAAGAAATTGTTATTACGGGAATTTATTTTAAGTACTAGATATATTTGGATAATGTGGGTAGTTGTTGAAGATGAACTTATTTTCTAATGATGTTTTCTAATGATGATAGGTTGGTTTTAAGAAAAGGGCGTTTTAAGCATATGGTGTTTATAAGAGGTGTTGATTTGGGTGTGGCTTGTACATGATTAGTATTTAAGTCCTTTTGTTGAGAATAGAATTAGTTTCTAATCACTTTGATGTTATTGGAGTTTATTAAGATAAAGTGTAAACCTTAACTTATGATGAGATTTTTTTTTCTTTAAAGTGAGATTTGATTTATGAAAATAGTATTAACTCGAACTTGGTTTGAGACACAAGGTTATAAGGTAAATTTATGGGGATTTGATTAGGCTGTGATTTTGTTTAAAATTTGGATTTGGTAAGAAGTCTAAGATTCTAAGTTATTTTGAATGTACTTTAGAGCGTACTAAGATGAAATGAATGAGTTCAATTGTGTGGTATATGAGTAAGAGTTTTTTGTTGATTATTTGAGGATTATGAAAGTGTAAAAGGTCATGTTGTAAAGGTTAATATGAGTTTTAGATGTTTAGTGATGATAAAAACTAGTAGTTTGGAAATATGTGTTTGTTAATATTTAATTACTAATTATTATTTTGATCGAGGAATAATAAAATATTTTATGCTCCTTATATTTGTTTTTGTTGTGGTCTATCTTTCTATCTTGATTTTAGTTTTGCACTTTGAGTGCGATGCAAAATGCATTATTCTATATCGCGTTTCAACATCAATTCTTCCTTTCTATATCGTTCTTGCTTCTCGTTATCACCTTGGAGGAAGGCGTCGATTTACCAAGAAGTGATGGAAGTTAACTTCTCCTTCAAGTATCTTACTCTGAAAGATTGTCGAAGTTCAATTGAGTAAGGCTTTTTGCCATAAATTGATAGTGTCTCCATTAAGCTAATTCATGAGTTTCCAGTTATACACTTCTTTGTTTGTGAGAAGTCGTACTCACACTTCTAAATAATCCTCGATGTATTAGACATTTGAGTGAATTGGTTTAACGGAATCCATTGGTCTGGATACTTTCACATTTTGTTGAGAGAAGTGGTTATCACTATTTCTTGAGTTATAACCCAGATAATTTCGTGATCGCAGAAGTTTCTTGGTGAAACTTAGTTTTGTCACTTCTATTTTTGGTAGAGGTGAAAGTCATCATTTTGTAAATTCTTTGTACTAAGAATAAGAATTAATCCTCTTTGGATTAGACATTATTCAACCCTTGATTCTTTGAATCCGTTGGAAGATTCTTGTGGAAGAATGAACTTTATTAGATTCATGTTTGTAAATGTGTATTGATCATGCATTTTTACACCCACGAACCTGATGGAATGATCTTTTTCCATCTTGGATGTTTGATATCCTTCAAATTAATAAAATTCTTTTCTATGCTTATGTGAAAGTGAAATCAAGAAAAATTTTCTTTTCTTGAGAAATTCTTTTATGATCACCAAGGTCTTGTCTTATTGTAGTTCGAACGTACTTTTTGTCTTCGATCATTGTAGTTCTACGTATTTTCCCAATGTTGTCGATGTGTGACCTATCTCATCGATCGTGAGTTGGATATCTCACATCAAGATGTACAATTGAGACCTTCCTTGTTGAGATGTTGACATTCCTTCAATCTTTGTTATAAGTTTTCTGAAGACCTGTATGAGTTTTGATTGAATTCAAGTGATCGTTGATCGACTGGTGAAGTCTACATCTTCTTACGAGTTAAGATCCTGAGCAGAGTTAGTGAACCGAATAATATATCGGAGGATTGTTCGGACTTCATGGAGTATCTTTAAGTGTTGTTTCGGATGAAAACGGAAGTTTATCAACGTGTGTCGGTTGAATTTACTTTAAGTGTTGAGGACTAAGCTGAAACTAAGCCTAATTGATCATCCTCGATGGGATGGATAAGGAGTGAGGTGACCTATATTTAGCGAGGTTAGTTGGGAGATAGTGGGGTACTTAATTTTTATCATCTCTATGGTAGGACGAACCGAGTTGATAGGAGTTTCGTTAGTGTATAGATGTGAATGGTACTATGAGGACCCTTAAGTTCAACGTCATTGAGTGAGATGATTACGATGGATTTTATCATGATCGAGGCAGATATATCATTCGAACCCTATTTTTGACCCAAAACCCTAAATTTGACCCAGAACCCTATTTTTGACCCAAAAACCCTAATTCTTATCCAAAACCCTAATTCGAACCCTATTTTTGCCCCAAAACCCTATTTTTAACTCAAAAACCATATTCAAACCCAAAACCCTAATGTTGACCCAAAACCCTAAATTTGACCCAAAAACCGAATTTTGACCTAAAATCCTAATTTAAACCCGAAACTCTAATTTTGACCCAAAATCGAAATTTTGACCCAAAACCCAAATTCTGACAAAAAACCCTATTTTAAACCCAAAATCCTAATTGAAAGCCTAAACCCTAATTTTGACTCAAAACCCTAATTTTGATCCTAAACCCTAAATTTGAACCAAAACCCTAATTCTAACCCTATTTTTGTCCCAAAACCCTAAATTTAACCCAGAACCCTAATTTTAATCCAAAACCCTAAATTTTTGACCCTAAACCCTGAATTTAACCAGGAACCCTAATTTAGACCCAAGACTCTAATTTAGACCCAAAAACCCTAATTCTAACTCTATTTTGTCCCAAAACGCTATTTTTTACTCAAAACCCTAATTCAAACCATAAACCCTAATTTTGACCCAAAACCTTAAATTTAACACAGAACCCTAATTTTAAACCAAAATCGTAAATTTTGACCCAAAACCCTAAATTTAACCCAGAACCCTAAATTTGAACCAAAACCCAATTTTTAACCCTAAACCCAAATTCAAAGCCTAAACCCTAATTTTGACTAAGAACCCTAATTTTGACCCAAGACCCTAATTTAGACCCAAAAACCCAAATTCTAACCCTATTTTTGTCCCAAAACACTTTTTTAACTCCAAAACCCTAATTTTGACCCAATACCCAAATTTCCAAAACCTAATTGAACCCTATTTTTGACCCTAAACCCTAATTTTAATCCCAAACCTTGTCCCAACCCTATTTTTAACCCAAAAACCATATTCAAACCCAAAACCCTAATTTTGACCCCAAACCCTAAATTTGACCCAAAACCTAATTTCCAAAAATAACCCAAAGCCCTAATTTTGACCCAAAACCGAATTTTGACCAAAAACCCAAATTATGACCAAAACCCTAATTTTGACCCAAAACCCTAATTCGAACAAACCTATTTTTGACCCAAAATCCTAATTGAGACCCTCATCCCTAATTTTAACCCAAAACCCTAATTAAAACCCTAAACCTAATTTTGACCCAAAACCTTAATTTTGACCCTAAACCCCAAATTTTAACCAAGACCCCAATTTTGACCCAAACCCTATTTTTGTCCCAAAACCCTAATTTAACCCAAAACCCTAATCCTAATTTTATGCAAACCTTATTTTTACCCTAAACCCTAAATTTATCCCAAGGAAAACCTAAATTTGACCCAAAATAACCTAACCCTAATTTTGACCCAAGACCCTAATTTAGACCAAAAACCTAATTTTGACCCAAAACCCTAATTTCTAACCCAACCCTATTTTTGACCCTAAACCCTTTTTTAACTCAAAATCCTACACCTTAATTTTGACCCAAAACCCTAAATTGACCCAAAACCCAAATTCGAACCTACTTTTTGTCCCAAAACCCTAATTTTACTAAACCCTAATTTTGACCCAAAACCCTAATTTTGATCCTAAACCCTAATTCTGAACCAAAACCCTAATTCTAACCCTATTTTTGTCCCAAAACCGTAAATTTCACCCAGACCCTAATTTTAAACCAAAACCCTAAATTTTGACCCTAAACCTTAAATTTAACAGAGAACCCTAAATTTGACTCAAAACCCTAATTTTGACCCAAGACCCTAATTTAACCCAGAACCCAAATTTTAACTAACCAATTTTTGTCCCCAAACCCTTATTCTCAAAACCCGACACCTTAATTTTGACCCAAACCCTAATTTTGGCCAAAAACCCTAATTTAACCAAAACCCTAATTCTAACCCTATTTTTGTCCCAAAACCCTAATCTTTACGCAAAACCCTAATTTAAACCCTAAACCTTAATTTTGACACAAAACCCTAATTTTGACCCTAAGAAACCCAATTTTGACCCAAAATAACCCAAAACCCAATAATTTTGACCCAAAACCCTTATTCAAACCCTAATCAACCTATTTTTGACCCAAAACCCTAATTTTAACCCAGAACCCTAAATTTGAAACAAAACCCAATTTTTAACCCTAAACCCAAATTCAAAGCCTAAACCCTAATTTTGATCCTAAACCCTAAATTTGTACCAAAACCCTAATTCTAACCCTATTTTTGACCCAAAACCCTAAATTTAACCCAAAACCCTAATTTTAATCCAAAACCCTAAATTTTGACCCTAAACCGAAATTTAACCCAAAACCCTAAATTTGACTCGAAACCCTAATTTTGACCCAAACCCTAATTTTGACCCAAAACCCAAATTCTAACCCTATTTTTGTCCCAAAACCCCAATTTTAACTCAAAACCCAACACCTAATTTTGACCCTAAACCCAAATTTGGGCCAAAAACCCTAATTCTAACCCTATTTTTGTCCCAAAACCCTATTTTTTACTCAAAACCCTAGTTCAAACCCAAAACCCTATTTTTGTCCCAAAACCCTAATTTTGACCCAAAACCCTAATTTTGACCCAAAATAACCCCAAGCCCTAATTCTGACCCAAAACCCTAATTCTGACCCAAAAACCCCAATTTAGACCCAAAACCCTAATTCTGATCCAAAACCCTAATTCGAACCCTAAATTTGACCCAGAACCCTATTTTTGACCCTAAACCCTAATTTTAACGCAAAACCTTAATTCTAACCCTATTTTTGACCCAAAACCCTATTTTTAACTCAAAAACCCTATTTCAAACCCTAAACCCTAATTTTGACCCGAAAACCTCAATTTGACCAAGAACCCTAACTTTGACCCGAAACCCTAATTCAAACCCAAAACCCTAATTCTAACCCTATTTTTGTCCCAAAACCTATTTTTACTCAAAACCCTAATTCTGACCCTAAACCCTAATTTTGACCCAAAACCGTCATTTTGACCCAAAATAAAGCAAAGCCCTAATTTTGACCCAAAACCCTAATTTTAGACCCAAAACCCTAATACGAACGCTATTTTTGAGCCTAGACCCTAAATTTAACCCTAAACCTAAATTTGACCCAAAACCCTATTTTTAACCCTAAACCCAAATTCAAAGCCTAAACCCTAATTTTGACCCAAAACCCCTAATTTTGATCCTAAACCTAAATTTTAACCAAAACCCTAATTCTAACCCTATTTTTGTCCCAAAACCCTATTTTAACTAAAAACCCGACACCTTAATTTTGACCCAAAACCCAATTTTTTACCCAAAACCCTAATTCTAACCCTATTTTGACCCAAAACCCTAATTCTAACCTTATTTTTGACCCAAAACCTATTTTTTACTCAAAACCCTAATTCAAAGCATAAACCCTAATTTTGACCCAAAACCCTAATTTAGATCCTAAACCCTAAATTTTGACCCAAAATAACACAAAGCCCTAATTTTGACCCAAAACCCTAATTCTGACCCAAAAACCCTAATTCTGATCCAAAACCCCAATTCTGAATCAAAACCCTAATTCGAACCTTATTTTTGACCCAAAACCCTAAATTTGACCCAGAACACTATTTTTGACGATAAACCTAATTTAAACGCAAAACCTTAATTCTAACCCTATTTTTGACCCAAAACCCTACTTTTAACTTAAAACCCAAATTTAAACCCAAAACCCTAATGTTGACCTAAACCTTAAATTTGACCCAAAACCCTATTTTTACTCAAAACCCTAATTTTGACCCAAAACCCTAATTAGGACCCAAATCCCAAATTTTGACCCAAAATAACCCAAAGCCCTAATTTTGACCCAAAACCCTAAAACCTAATACTATTTTTGATCCAAGACCCTAAATTTAACCTAAACCCTAAATTTGACCCAAAACCCTATTTTTAACCCTAAACCCTTATTTTGACCCAAAACCCTAATTTTGATCCTAAACCCTAAATTTGAACCAAAACCCTAATTCTAACCCTATTTTAGTCCCAAAACCCTAAATTTAACCCAAACCCTAATTTAAATCCAAAACCCTAAATTTTGACCCTAAACCCTAAAGTTAACCCAGACCCTAAATTTGACTCAAAACCCTAATTTAGACCCAAAACCTAAATTCTAACCCTATTTTTGTCCCAAAACCCTTTTTTACTCAAAACCCTGTCAAACCTAAACCTTAATTTGACACAACCCTAATTTTGACCCAAAATACCCAATTTGGGCCAAAACCCTTATCCCTAATTTTAACCTTATTTTTGACCCAAAACCCTATTTTTTTCTCAAAACCCTAATTTAAACCCTAAACCTTAATTTTGACCCAAAACCCTAATTTTGACCATAAACCCTAATTTTTAACTAAAATTACCCAAAGCCCTAATTTTGACCCAAAACCCTAATTTAACCCAGAAACCTAAATTTAATCCAAAAACCAAAATTTTGACCCAAAACCCTAAATTCTAACCCTAAATTTTGACCCAAAACCCTAATTTAACCCAAGACCCTATTTTTAACCCAAAACCCTAAATTTTTTTGTCCCTAAACCCTAATTTAACTCAGAACCCCTTAATTTTGACCCAAGACCCAAATTTAGACCCAAAAACCCTAATTCTAACTCTATTTTGTCCCAAAACCCTATTTTTACTCAAAACCCTAGTTAAAACCCTAAACCCTAATTTTGACCCAAAGCCCTAATTTGGACCAAAACCAAAATTTTGACCCAAAATAACCCAAAGCCCTAATTTTGACCCAAAACCCTAATTCGACCCAAAAACCCTAATTCTGGCCCAAAACCCTAATTCTTATCCAAAACCCTAATTCGAACCCTATTTTTGCAAAACCTAATTTGACCCTCCTATTTTTGACCCTACACCCTAATTTTAACGCAAAACCCAAATTCTAACCCTATTTTTGACCCAAAACACTATTTTTAACTCAAAAACCAAATTCAAACCCAAAACCCTAATGTTGACCCAAAACCGTAAATTTGACCCAAAATAACCCAAAGCCCTAATTTTGACCCAAAACCCTAATTCAAACCCGAAACCCTAATTCTAACCCTATTTTTGTCCCAAAACCTATTTTTTACTCAAAACCCTAATTTTGACCCAAAATCCTAATTTGGACCCAAAACCGAAATTTTGACCCAACATAACCCAAAGCCCTAATTTTAACCCAAAACCCTAATTCTGACCCCAAAACCCTAATACGAACCCTATTTTTGACCCAAGACCCTAAATTTAACCCAGAACCCTAAATTTGACCCAAAACCCAATTTTTAACCCTAAACCCAAATTCAAAGCCTAAACCCTAATTTTGACCCAAAACCCTAATTTTGATCCTAAACCTAAATTTTAACCAAAACCCTAATTCTAACCCTATTTTTGTCCCAAAACCCTTTTTTTAACTAAAAACCCGACACCTTAATTTTGACCCATAACCCATTTTTTAACTCAAAAACCCTAATTCTAACCCTATTTTAGACCCAAAACCCTAATTCTAACCCTAATTTTTTTCCCAAAAACCTATTTCTTTACTCAAAACCCTAATTCAAATCATAAACCCTAATTTTGATCCAAAACCCTAATTTGGACCCGAAACCGAAATTTTGACCCAAAATAACCCAAAGACCTAATTTTGACCCAAAACCCTAATTCTGACCCAAAAACCCTAATTCTGGACCAAAACCCTAATTCTGATCCAAAACCCTAATTCGAACCAAATTTTTGACCCAAAACCCTAAATTTGACCCAGAACACTATTTTTGACCCTAAACCCTAATTTAAACGCAAATCCTTAATTCTAACCCTATTTTTGACCCAAAACCCTACTTTTAACTTAAAAACCAAATTCAAACCCAAAACCCTAATGTTGACCTAAACCTTAAATTTGACCCAAAACCCTATTTTTTACTCAAAACCCTAATTTTGACCCAAAACCCTAATTTGGACCCAAAACCGAAATTTTGACCCAAAATAACCCAAAGCCCTAATTTTGACCCCAAAACCCTAATACGTCCCTATTTTTGATCCAAGACCCTAAATTTAACCCAGAACCCTAAATTTGACCCAAAACCCTATTTTTAACCCTAAACCCTTATTTTGACCCAAAACCCTAATTTTGATCCTAAACCCTAAATTTGAACCAAAACCCTAATTCTAACCCTATTTTTGTCCCAAAACCCTAAATTTAACCCAGAACCCTAATTTTAATCCAAAACCCTAAATTTTGACCCTAAACCCTAAAGTTAACCCAGAACCCTAAATTTGACTCAGAACCCTAATTTAGACCCAAAAACCCAAATTCTAACCCTATTTTTGTCCCAAAACCCTTTTTTTCACTCAAAAGCCGACACCTTAATTTTGACCCAACACCCAAATTTGGGCCAAAAACCCTAATTCTAACCCTATTTTTGTCCCAAAATCCTATTTTTTTTTCTCAAAACCCTAATTCAAACCCTAAACCTTAATTTTGACCCAAAACCCTAATTTGGACCAGAAACCGAAATTTTGAACCAAAATAACCCAAAGCCCTAATTTTGACCCAAAACCCTAATTCTGACCCAAAAACCCTAATTCTGGCCCAATACCCTAATTCTGATCCAAAACCCTAATTCGAACCCTATTTTTGACCCAAAACCCTAAATTTGACCCAGAACCCTATTTTTGACCCTAAACCCTAAATTTGAACCAAAACCCTAATTCAAACCTGAAACCCTAATTTTGACCCAAAATTGAAATTTTGCCCCAAAACCCAAATTATAACCCAGAGCCCTAATTTTGGCCCAAAACCCTAATTCTGACAAAAACTCCTATTTTAAACCCAAAATCCTAATTGAAAGTCTAAACCCTAATTCAAAGCCTAAACCCTAAATTTGACCCAGAACCCTATTTTTGACCCTAAACCCTAAATTTGAACCAAAACCCTAATTCGAACCCTATTTTTGTCCCAAAACCCTAAATTTAACCCAGAAACCTAATTTTAATGCAAACCCGTAAATTTTGACCATAAACCCTAAATTTAACCCAGAACCCTAAATTTGACCCATAACCCTAATTTTGACCCAAGACCCTAATTTAGACCAAAAACCTAATTTAGACCCAAAAACCCTAATTCTAACCCTATTTTTGTCCCAAAACCCTTTTTTTAACCCAAAACCCGACACCATAATTTTGACCCAAAACCCAAAATTTGACCCAAAACCCAAATTATAACCCTAATTTAGACCCAAAACCCAAATTCTAACCATAATTTTGTCCCAAAAACCTATTTTTTACTCAAAACCCTAATTTTGACCCAAAACCCTAATTTGGACCCAAAACCGAAATTTTGACCCAAAATAACCTAAAGCCCTAATTTTGACCCAAAACCCTAATTCTGGCCCCAAAACCCTAATACGAACCCTATTTTTGACCCAAGACCCTAAATTTAACCCAGAACCCTAAATTTGACCCAAAACCCTATTTTTAACCCTAAACCCTAATTCAAAGCCTAAAACCTAATTTTGACCCAAAACCCTAATTTTGATCCTAAACCCTAAATTTGAACCAAAACCCTAATTTTAACCCAATTTTTGTCCCAAAACCCTAAATTTTACCCAGAACCTAATTTTAATCCAAAACCCAAAATTTTGACCATAAACCCAAAAGTTAACCCAGAACCCGAAATTTGACTCATAACCCTAATTTTGACCCAAGACCCTAATTTAGACCCAAAAACCCAAATTCTAACCCTATTTTTGTCCCAAAACCCTTTTTTAACTCAAAACCCGACACCTTAATTTTGACCCAAAACCGAAATTTGGGCCCAAAACCCAAATTTTGACCCAAAACCCTAATTTAGACCCAAAACCCTAATTCTAACCCTATTTTTGTCCCAAAAACCTATTTCTTTACTCAAAACCCTAATTCAAACCCTAAACCCTAATTTTGACCCAAAACCCTAATTTGGACCCAAAACCGAAATTTTGACCGAAAATAACCCAAAGCCCTAATTCTGACCTAAAAACCCTAATTCTGACCTAAAAACCCTAATACTGGACCAAAACCCTAATTCTGATCCAAAACCCTAATTCGAACCCTATTTTTGACCCAAAACCCTAAATTTGACACAGAACCCTATTTTTGACCCTAAACCCTAATTTTACGCAAAACCATAATTCTAACCCTATTTTTGACCCAAAACCCTATTTTTAACTCAAAAACCAAATTCAAACCCAAATCCCTAATGGTGACCCAAAACCCTAAATTTGACCCAAAACCCTAATTCAAACCCGAAACCCTAATTTTGACCCAAAATCGAAATTTTGGCCCAACCCCCAAATTATAACTTTAATGTGACGTTTTTTAGTTACGCTATTTAACCGGTTAAAATATAATTACACATACGATTAATTATTTTATTTGGATGTTTATGTTCATTTGTGTTATGTGGTTTAGTTTGAGTAATTAAATTACTCTCTTCAAATTATTTTATTAGGTGCGTTAGCACTTACTTATTTCAGTGAATGCACGTTTAATAGACAATAATTTACGTTATTGTCATTATTATACCAGTACAGAAAAATATTTTAAATAATATGTTTAAGAGAAAAGCATTTTCATATTTTCATTCTACTTAATTTTTGAGTTGAAAATAAACTGGTTTGACCTTAATCGGAGATTAAATTTTGGACCGAGTATTTTCTTAGTTGATCAGTCCAACTATTAATCTTCACTCTAATTTGAATTTTGAAATTATATATTTATCAATCTTTATTTTTAGATTCCAAAAAGTAAAAACATGTTTATTTTAGGCTTAATATTTTATCACTCATTGGTGTACCTATCACTAAATGTTAAGTTAAAACATAAAAACTCTCTCTTCCTTTCTCTCATTAGACCGTAACTCTCTCTTTCTCTCTGTTTCTCTTTCTTTCTTTTCTTCTTTTTCTCTTTCTTCTTTTCTCCTTTTCTCTTTCTTTATTTTTCTTCTTCTTTCTTTTCTCGTTCTTTCTTTCTCTGCTGCTGCTTTCTTCTTCTCTCTTTCTTTTCTTTTTCTTCTTTCTTTTTGTTCTTCCTCAGCATAACATTTTTTTTTCTTCTTTCTACTCTCCTGAACTTCAAAACCAAAGTCTCATCTCCTCCACTCTGCACAACAACCGCCGTCGGTAGAGCTCCGAACGCGGATGCGGCCGAGCTCCGCGGTGCGATTTCTTTTATACACCGCATGAGATCCGCGAACCGCCGCCCTACATGTTGGTTTCCTCCATGTGAGTTACCTTAAGCTCTTCCTTATCCTTCTTCTTGGTCTTACTCTATCTCTCTCTTTTTGGTGTTCACAGAAAAAATGAACCGTCAGCGCGTCAACCACCACAACGCACCACCATAAGCTTGCCTTCTTCCTTGGGTAAGTGGTTTCCTCACTTCCTTTGCTCGATTCAAAACCCCAAATTGATTTTTTTAAACCCTAACCCTAGGTTTTGATTTTAATTCTCAAAATCTGAAATTAATTGGTGTTTTCTGAAATTGGGAGCATGATTAAGTGTCTCCCTAAATCAATTTTTGTCAATCTCTTGTTAAACTGATTTTTCTCAATTTTCATCTTGAGACTAAAAACACCCAAATCTGTTTTAATTTAAATCAATGATGCTTTTGAGAAATTAAGTATTTTAGTGAGTTAAATTTATAGTATTTATGTTGAGAAATTAATTTAGTATTTTGTCTGGTTGTTTCAATGCTGGGATCGTCTCCCTGGGATGTTTTTCATGTTAGTGCTTGCTCTGGGAAGCAGAAATTACTTTCTTGGAACTGTTTGGAGCTGACTGCATCGCTGCCAAGTGCTTGGAAAACTATGAACACCTTTAAGGTGGGGGAAAGAATCAATCTACCGTCCGGAACGATAAGTAGTAGATTATATATTAATTGTGTAGGGCGACCCAAACCCTACTAGAAAATCGAATAATCGACAAGAACAAAATCACGTTGGAGTTGTTTTTCTGTAAAACCAATGTTGATTCGGGGATTGTAGGTTTATCGGTGTTGGATTGCTTATATGATATTGGGGATGTATGAATTTATTGATGCTGATATTACTGTGATATTTTATGATGATTGATATGTTTATGTGAGAATGTATTATAGCTTGATGATAATTGAACTGCTTTGTTCCACAATGTTTTGATATATGGTTAGAGATTTTGATGTGTATTATTACATGGTAATTAGAGTAATGTGTGCGGGGGTTCATGAGATCTGAGTTTAGAAGTGCCTAACCGAGATGTGATTATTGTTGGGTTTATTCATGAAATAGTGATGAGAGGTTACCGCACTAGGGGGTGACCTGAAACATGGTCTGTGATATTTTCATATGATCGACTTGAAAACATAGTCTGGTTGGCTTGAAACATAGTCTGTAGTCTGGTTGGCTTGTAACATAGTCTGGTTGGCTTGAAACATAGTCTGGTTGGCTTGAAACATAGTCTGGTTGGCTTGAAACATAGTCTGGTTGACTTGAAACATAGTCTGGTTTACTTGAGATGGAAATTTGGATACGTGGCTGTGGCCAAACATTCATACTGCATTGCATTGCATCATGACAAAGGGTAGAGGAGGATATATATCAATTTGAGGATGACTTGTTAGGAATGTGTGTTGATTGTCTATGGCAATTAGTGTATCATTTGCTATGAATCTTTTCCGTTTTTGATGATAGAACTGTTTCTTATCCCCTGCATCTCTCTGCATGTTGTATTTGTTTATTATGAAATCGTACCAGAAGACTTGGTGGACAAACTTAATGACGAGGGATTGGACGGGATTCCCTATGAGCCGAATGCCAGAGCTCGAGTCTTGACCCATGGTGATTAGGGTCCAGGTAGTATATGGTCAGTGCATCTTGTGAGACGTTTTAGATGTTTTCAGTTGTTTAGTATTTTTGTCTAAGTCTATGCCTGTGAGGGCTCCTACCGAGAGGATACCCTCAACAGTGTTTTGGTAATGTAATAGATAAACTTGGGGTATTTATATATTATAATCTTGCGAATATTTTATGTTCTTAATGAAAACTGTGTATGTGTATGAAAACCAATTTGGGATTACTGTATCTATTTATCTCCTAATTCTTTATCACAACTGGAGTTTGTGTATTTATTTTCCGCTCCTGGCAATTGATGTAAGACCAGAGACCATTTATGGTTGGATTAAATTTTGAAGTTATAAAACTGTCTATCAGGTGTTTTTCCGACGTCATACAAATCTCCGATTTTTAAAGGGGACATTTCGAAAATGATTTGTGAAAATCTTTAACGCTAAACACGCGCTTAAGGAACTAATAATTGTGGTTTTAAACTAAATGTCACAAAGGGGCACAGCGGGGTGTCTCATTTTGGTATCAGAGCAGTTCGATTCTAATCGGACTGTGAGGTCTAGGATGTTGTTACTGGCCGTGTCTAGTTGAATCCACATCGGATATTGACTATGCTTAGAAATTGGGCAGAAAGTTCGTAGCTTCGTCGTTTTAAGTTCCTAAGTACAGTAGGGAACTGAAATGATTAATATTCTTACTCATGATAAACACGATATTTTGGGATAAGTTACTTGGGTAAGTTGTTGTATAAAAGAGTGTATTGTGGTTGGAATAAGTGTTAGACAATAAGTTTATTGGAAGAATTAATTCTTGTTCATAAGGTATAGTGAGCAACTAGTGGTAGAAAGAAATTGTTATTACGGGAATTTATTTTAAGTACTAGATATATTTGGATAATGTGGGTAGTTGTTGAAGATGAACTTATTTTCTAATGATGTTTTCTAATGATGATAGGTTGGTTTTAAGAAAAGGACGTTTAAGCATATGGTGTTTATAAGAGGTGTTGATTTGGGTGTGGCTTGTACATGATTAGTATTTAAGTCCTTTTGTTGAGAATAGAATTAGTTTCTAATCACTTTGATGTTATTGGAGTTTATTAAGATAAAGTGTAAACCTTAACTTATGATGAGATTTTTTTTTCTTTAAAGTGAGATTTGATTTATGAAAATAGTATTAACTCGAACTTGGTTTGAGACACAAGGTTATAAGGTAAATTTAGGGGATTTGATTAGGCTGTGATTTTGTTTAAAATTTGGATTTGGTAAGAAGTCTAAGATTCTAAGTTATTTTGAATGTACTTTAGAGCGTACTAAGATGAAATGAATGAGTTCAATTGTGTGGTATATGAGTAAGAGTTTTTTGTTGATTATTTGAGGATTATGAAAGTGTAAAAGGTCATGTTGTAAAGGTTAATATGAGTTTTAGATGTTTAGTGATGATAAAAACTAGTAGTTTGAAATATTTGTTTGTTAATATTTAATTACTAATTATTATTTTGATCGAGGAATAATAAAATATTTTATGCTCCTTATATTTGTTTTTGTTGTGGTCTATCTTTCTATCTTGATTTTAGTTTTGCACTTTGAGTGCGATGCAAAATGCATTATTCTATATCGCGTTTCAACATCAATTCTTCCTTTCTCTATATCGTTCTTGCTTCTCGTTATCACCTTGGAGGAAGCTGTCGATTTACCAAGAAGTGATGGAAGTTAACTTCTCCTTCAAGTATCTTACTCTGAAAGATTGTCGAAGTTCAATTGAGTAAGGCTTTTTGCCATAAATTGATAGTGTCTCCATTAAGCTAATTCATGAGTTTCCAGTTATACACTTCTTTGTTTGTGAGAAGTCGTACTCACACTTCTAAATAATCCTCGATGTATTAGACATTTGAGTGAATTGGTTTAACGGAATCCATTGGTCTGGATACTTTCACATTTTGTTGAGAGAAGTGGTTATCACTATTTCTTGAGTTATAACCCAGATAATTTCGTGATCGCAGAAGTTTCTTGGTGAAACTTAGTTTTGTCACTTCTATTTTTGGTAGAGGTGAAAGTCATCATTTTGTAAATTCTTTGTACTAAGAATAAGAATTAATCCTCTTTGGATTAGACATTATTCAACCCTTGATTCTTTGAATCCGTTGGAAGATTCTTGTGGAAGAATGAACTTTATTAGATTCATGTTTGTAAATGTGTATTGATCATGCATTTTTACACCCACGAACCTGATGGAATGATCTTTTTCCATACTGGATGTTTCGATATCCTTCAAATTAATAAAATTCTTTTCTATGCTTATGTGAAAGTGAAATCAAGAAAAATTTTCTTTTCTTGAGAAATTCTTTTATGATCACCAAGGTCTTGTCTTATTGTAGTTCGAACGTACTTTTTGTCTTCGATCATTGTAGTTCTACGTATTTTCCCAATGTTGTCGATGTGTGACCTATCTCATCGGTCGTGAGTTGGATATCTCCACATCAAGATGTACAATTGAGACCTTCCTTGTTGAGATGTTGACATTCCTTCAATCTTTGTTATAAGTTTTCTGAAGACCTGTATGAGTTTTGATTGAATTCAAGTGATCGTTGATCGACTGGTGAAGTCTACATCTTCTTACGAGTTAAGATCCACAAGCAGAGTTAGTGAACCGAATAATATATCAGAGGATTGTTCAGACTTCATGGAGTATCTTTAAGTGTTGTTTCAGATGAAAAACGGAAGTTTATCAACGTGTGTCGGTTGAATTTACTTTAAGTGTTGAGGACTAAGCTGAAACTAAGCCTAATTGATCATCCTCAGTGGGATGGATAAGGAGTGAGGTGACCTATATTTAGCAGGTTAGTTGGGAGATAGTGGGGTACTTAATTTTTATCATCTCTATGGTAGGACGAACCAGAGTTGATAGGAGTTTCGTTAGTGTATAGATGTGAATGGTACTATGAGGACCCTTAAGTTCAACGTCATTGAGTGAGATGATTACGATGGATTTTATCATGATCGAGGCAGATATATCATTCGAACCCTATTTTTGACCCAAAACCCTAAATTTGACCCAGAACCCTATTTTTGACCCTAAACCCTAATTTTAACGCAAAACCTTAATTCTAACCCTATTTTTGACCCAAAACCCTATTTTTAACTCAAAAACCATATTCAAACCCAAAACCCTAATGTTGACCCAAAACCCTAAATTTGACCCAAAACCCGAATTTTGACCCAAAACCCTAATTCAAACCCGAAACTCTAATTTTGACCCAAAATCGAAATTTTGACCCAAAACCCAAATTCTGACAAAAAACCCTATTTTAAACCCAAAATCCTAATTGAAAGCCTAAACCCTAATTTTAACCCTAAACCCTAATTTTGACTCAAAATCCTAATTTTGATCCTAAACCCTAAATTTGAACCAAAACCCTAATTCTAACCCTATTTTTGTCCCAAAACCCTAAATTTAACCCCAGAACCCTAATTTTAATCCAAAACCCCAAATTTTCACCCTAAACCCTGAATTTAACCAGGAACCCTAATTTAGACCCAAGACTCTAATTTAGACCCAAAAACCCTAATTCTAACTCTATTTTGTCCCAAAACGCTATTTTTTACTCAAAACCCTAATTCAAACCATAAACCCTAATTTTGACCCAAAACCTTAAATTTAACACAGAACCCTAATTTTAAACCAAAATCGTAAATTTTGACCCAAAACCCTAATTTTAACCCTATTTTTGTTCCAAAACCCTAGTTTTTTTACTCAAAACCCTAATTCAAACCCTAAACCTTAATTTTGACCCAAAACCCTAATTTGGACCCGAAACCGAAATTTTGACCCAAAATAACCCAAAGCCCTAATTTTGACCCAAAACCCTAATTCTGACCCAAAAACCCTAATTCTGGCCCAATACCCTAATTCTGATCCAAAATCCTAATTCGAACCCTATTTTTGACCCTAAACCCTAATTTTAATGCAAAACCTTGATTCCAACCCTATTTTTAACCCAAAAACCATATTCAAACCCAAAACCCTAATGTTGACCCCAAACCCTAAATTTGACCCAAAACCCTAATTCAAACCTGAAACCCTAATTTTGACCCAAAATCGAAATTTTGACCCAAAACCCAAATTATAACCCAGAGCCCTAATTTTGACCCAAAACCCTAATTCTGACAAAAACCCTATTTTAAACCCAAAATCCTAATTGAGAGCCTAATCCCTAATTTTAACCCTAAACCCTAATTCAAAGCCTAAACCCTAATTTTGACCCAAAACCTTAATTTTGATCCTAAACCCTAAATTTGAACCAAAACCCTAATTCGAACCCTATTTTTGTCCCAAAACCCTAAATTTAACCCAGAACCCTAATTTTAATGCAAACCCCTAATTTTTGACCCTAAACCCTAAATTTATCGCAGAACCCTAAATTTGACCCATAACCCTAATTTTGACCCAAGACCCTAATTTAGACCAAAAACCTAATTTAGACCCAAAAACCCTAATTCTAACCCTATTTTTGACCCAAAACCCTTTTTTTAACTCAAAATCCGACACCTTAATTTTGACCCAAAACCCAAAATTGACCCAAAACCCAAATTCTAACCCTATTTTTGTCCCAAAAACCTATTTTTTACTCAAAACCCTAATTTTGACCCAAAACCCTAATTTTGATCCTAAACCCTAAATTTGAACCAAAACCCTAATTCTAACCCTATTTTTGTCCCAAAACCTTAAATTTAACCCAGAACCCTAATTTTAAACCAAAACCTAAATTTTGACCCTAAACCAGAAAGTTAACCCAGAACCCTAAATTTGACTCAAAACCCTAATTTTGACCCAAGACCCTAATTTAGACCCAAAAACCCAAATTCTAACCCAATTTTTGTCCCCAAACCCTTTTTTTAACTCAAAACCCGACACCTTAATTTTGACCCACACCCAAATTTGGGCCAAAAACCCTAATTTAGACCCAAAACCCTAATTCTAACCCTATTTTTGTCCCAAAACCCTATTTCTTTACTCAAAACCCTAGTTCAAACCCTAAACCTTAATTTTGACACAAAACCCTAATTTTGACCCGAAACCGAAATTTTGACCCAAAATAACCCAAAGCCCTAATTTTGACCCAAAACCCTTATTCTGACCGGAAAACCCTAATACGAACCCTATTTTTGACCCAAGACCCTAAATTTAACCCAGAACCCTAAATTTGAGCAAAAACCCTATTTTTAACCCTAAACCCTAATTCAAAGCCTAAACCCTATTTTTGATCATAAACCCTAAATTTGAACCAAAACCCTAATTCTAACCCTATTTTTGACCCAAAACCCTAAATTTAACCCAAAACCCTAATTTTAATCCAAAACCCAAAATTTTGACCCTAAACCCTAAAGTTAACCCAGAACCCTAAATTTGACTCAGAACCCTAATTTTGACCCAAGACCCTAATTTAGACCCAAAAACCCAAATTCTAACCCTATTTTTGTCCCAAAACCCTTTTTTTAACTCAAAACCCAACACCTTAATTTTGACCCAACACCCAAATTTGGGCCAAAAACCCTAATTCTAACCCTATTTTTGTCCCAAAACCCTATTTCTTTACTCAAAACCCTAGTTCAAACCCGAAACCTTAATTTTGACCCAAAGCCCTAATTTGGACCCGAAACCGAAATTTTGACCCAAAATAACCCAAAGCCCTAATTTTGACCCAAAACCCTAATTCTGACCCAAAAACCCTAATTAAGGCCCAAAACCCTAATTCTTATCCAAAACCCTAATTCGAACCCTAAATTTGACCCAGAACCCTATTTTTGACCCTAAACCCTAATTTTAACGCAAAACCTTAATTCTAACCCTATTTTTGACCCAAAACCCTATTTTTAACTTAAAAACCATATTCAAACCCAAAACCCTAATGTTGACCCAAAACCCGAAATTTGACCCAAAACCCGAAATTTGACCCAAAACCCTAATTCAAACCTGAAACCCTAATTCTAACCCTATTTTTGTCCCAAAAACCTATTTTTTACTCAAAACCCTAATTTTGACCCTAAACCCTAATTTGGACCCAAAACCGAAATTTTGACCCAACATAACCCAAAGCCCTAATTTTGACCCAAAACCCTAATTCTGACCCCAAAACCCTAATACGAACCCTATTTTTGACCCAAGACCCTAAATTTAACCCAGAACCCTAAATTTGACCCAAAACCCAATTTTTAACCCTAAACCCAAATTCAAAGCCTAAACCCTAATTTTGACCCAAAACCCTAATTTTGATCCTAAACCTAAATTTTAACCAAAACCCTAATTCTAACCCTATTTTTGTCCCAAAACCCTTTTTTTAACTAAAAACCCGACACCTTAATTTTGACCCAAAACCCAATTTTTAACTCAAAAACCCTAATTCTAACCCTATTTTAGACCCAAAACCCTAATTCTAACCTTATTTTTGTCCCAAAAACCTATTTCTTTACTCAAAACCCTAATTCAAATCATAAACCCTAATTTTGACCCCAAACCTTAATTTGGACCCGAAACCGAAATTTTGACCCAAAATAACGCAAAGCCCTAATTTTGACCCAAAACCCTAATTCTGACCCAAAAACCCTAATTCTGGACCAAAACCCTAATTCTGATCCAAAACCCTAATTCGAACCTTATTTTTGACCCAAAACCCTAAATTTGACCCAGAACACTATTTTTGACCCTAAACCCTAATTTAAACGCAAATCCTTAATTCTAACCCTATTTTTGACCCAAAACCCTACTTTTAACTTAAAAACCAAATTCAAACCCAAAACCCTAATGTTGACCTAAACCT
This sequence comes from Sophora flavescens, assembly GCA_030762895.1. Taxonomy (NCBI): domain Eukaryota; kingdom Viridiplantae; phylum Streptophyta; class Magnoliopsida; order Fabales; family Fabaceae; genus Sophora; species Sophora flavescens. The sequence goes on from CM061066.1 coordinate 9,508,704, forward strand.
TAAATTTGACCCAAAACCCTATTTTTTACTCAAAACCCTAATTTTGACCCAAAACCCTAATTTGGACCCAAAACCGAAATTTTGACCCAAAATAACCCAAAGCCCTAATTTTGACCCCAAAACCCTAATACGTCCCTATTTTTGATCCAAGACCCTAAATTTAACCCAGAACCCTAAATTTGACCCAAAACCCTATTTTTAACCCTAAACCCTTATTTTGACCCAAAACCCTAATTTTGATCCTAAACCCTAAATTTGAACCAAAACCCTAATTCTAACCCTATTTTTGTCCCAAAACCCTAAATTTAACCCAGAACCCTAATTTTAATCCAAAACCCTAAATTTTGACCCTAAACCCTAAAGTTAACCCAGAACCCTAAATTTGACTCAGAACCCTAATTTAGACCCAAAAACCCAAATTCTAACCCTATTTTTGTCCCAAAACCGTTTTTTTCACTCAAAAGCCGACACCTTAATTTTGACCCAACACCCAAATTTGGGCCAAAAACCCTAATTCTAACCCTAATTTAGACCCAAAACCCTATTTTTTTTCTCAAAACCCTAATTGAAACCCTAAACCTTAATTTTGACCCAAAACCCTAATTTGGACCATAAACCGAAATTTTGAACCAAAATTACCCAAAGCCCTAATTTTGACCCAAAACCCTAATTCTGACCCAAAAACCCTAATTCTGGCCCAATACCCTAATTCTGATCCAAAACCCTAATTCTAACCCTATTTTTGTCCCAAAACCCTATATTTAACCCAGAACCCTATTTTTAATCCAAAACCCTAAATTTTGACCCTAAAACCTAAATTTAACCAGGAACCCTAATTTTGACCCAAGACGCTAATTTAGACCCAAAAACCCTAATTCTAACTCTATTTTGTCCCAAAACCCTATTTTTTACTCAAAACCCTAATTCAAACCCTAAACCCTAATTTTGACGCAAAACCCTAATTTGGATCCAAAACCAAAATTTTGACCCAAAATAACCCAAAGCCCTAATTTTGACCCAAAACCCTAATTCCGACCCAAAAACCCTAATTCTGGCCCAAAACCCTAATTCTGATCCAAAACCCTAATTCGAACCCTATTTTTGATCCAAAACCCTAAATTTGACCCAGAGTCCTATTTTTGACCCTAAACCCTAATTTTAACGCAAAACCTTAATTCTAACCCTATTTTTGACCCAAAACCCTATTTTTAACTTAAAAACCATATTCAAACCCAAAACCCTAATGTTGACCCAAAACCCGAAATTTGACCCAAAACCCGAAATTTGACCCAAAACCCTAATTCAAACCTGAAACCCTAATTCTAACCCTATTTTTGTCCCAAAAACCTATTTTTTACTCAAAACCCTAATTTTGACCCAAAACCCTAATTTGGACCCAAAACCGAAATTTTGACCCAAAATAACCCAAAGCCCTAATTTTGACCCAAAACCCTAATTCTGACCCCAAAACCCTAATACGAACCCTATTTTTGACCCAAGACCCTAAATTTAACCCAGAACCCTAAATTTGAACCAAAACCCAATTTTTAACCCTAAACCCAAATTCAAAGCCTAAACCCTAATTTTGACCCAAAACCCTAATTTTGATCCTAAACCCTAAATTTGAACCAAAACCCTAATTCTAACCCTATTTTTGTCCCAAAACCCTTTTTTCAACTCAAAACCCGACACCTTAATTTAGACCCAAAACCCAATTTTTAACTCAAAAACCCTAATTCTAACCCTATTTTAGACCCAAAACCCTAATTCTAACCCTAATTTTTTTCCCAAAAACCTATTTCTTTACTCAAAACCCTAAATCAAATCATAAACCCTAATTTTGACCCCAAACGTTAATTTGGACCCGAACCAAATTTTGACCCAAAATAACGCAAAGCCCTAATTTTGACCCAAAACCCTAATTCTGACCCAAAAACCCTAATTCTGGACCAAAACCCTAATTCTGATCCAAAACCCTAATTCGAACCTTATTTTTGACCCAAAACCCTAAATTTGACCCAGAACACTATTTTTGACCCTAAACCCTAATTTAAACGCAAATCCTTAATTCTAACCCTATTTTTGACCCAAAACCCTACTTTTAACTTAAAAACCAAATTCAAACCCAAAACCCTAATGTTGACCTAAACCTTAAATTTGACCCAAAACCCTATTTTTTACTCAAAACCCTAATTTTGACCCAAAACCCTAATTTGGACCCAAAACCGAAATTTTGACCCAAAATAACCCAAAGCCCTAATTTTGACCCCAAAACCCTAATACGTCCCTATTTTTGATCCAAGACCCTAAATTTAACCCAGAACCCTAAATTTGACCCAAAACCCTATTTTTAACCCTAAACCCTTATTTTGACCCAAAACCCTAATTTTGATCCTAAACCCTAAATTTGAACCAAAACCCTAATTCTAACCCTATTTTAGTCCCAAAACCCTAAATTTAACCCAGAACCCTAATTTAAATCCAAAACCCTAAATTTTGACCCTAAACCCTAAAGTTAACCCAGAACCCTAAATTTGACTCAACCCTAATTTAGACCCAAAAACCCAAATTCTAACCCTATTTTTGTCCCAAAACCGTTTTTTTCACTCAAAAGCCGACACCTTAATTTTGACCCAACACCCAAATTTGGGCCAAAAACCCTAATTCTAACCCTAATTTAGACCCAAAACCCTATTTTTTTTCTCAAAACCCTAATTGAAACCCTAAACCTTAATTTTGACCCAAAACCCTAATTTGGACCATAAACCGAAATTTTGAACCAAAATTACCCAAAGCCCTAATTTTGACCCAAAACCCTAATTCTGACCCAAAAACCCTAATTCTGGCCCAATACCCTAATTCTGATCCAAAACCCTAATTCGAACCCTATTTTTGACCCAAAACCCTAAATTTGACCCAGAACCCTAATGTTGACTCCAAACCCAAAATTTGACCCAAAACCCTAATTCAAACCTGAAACCCTAATTTTGACCCAAAATTGAAATTTTGCCCCAAAACCCAAATTATAACCCAGAGCCCTAATTTTGGCCCAAAACCCTAATTCTGACAAAAACTCCTATTTTAAACCCAAAATCCTAATTGAAAGTCTAAACCCTAATTCAAAGCCTAAACCCTAATTTTGACCCAAAACCCTAATTTTGATCCTAAACCCTAAATTTGAAACAAACCCTAATTCGAACCCTATTTTTGTCCCAAAACCCTAAATTTAACCCAGAACCCTAATTTTAATGCAAACCCCTAAATTTTGACCATAAACCATAAATTTAACCGAGAACCCTAAATTTGACCCATAACCCTAATTTTGACCCAAGACCCTAATTTAGACCAAAAACCTAATTTAGACCCAAAAACCCTAATTCTAACCCTATTTTTGTCCCAAAACCCTTTTTTTAACCCAAAACCCGACACCATAATTTTGACCCAAAACCCAAAATTTGACCCAAAACCCAAATTATAACCCTAATTTAGACCCAAAACCCAAATTCTAACCATAATTTTGTCCCAAAAACCTATTTTTTACTCAAAACCCTAATTTTGACCCAAAACCCTAATTTGGACCCAAAACCGAAATTTTGACCCAAAATAACCCAAAGCCCTAATTTTGACCCAAAACCCTAATTCTGACCCCAAAACCCTAATACGAACCCTATTTTTGACCCAAGACCCTAAATTTAACCCAGAACCCTAAATTTGACCCAAAACCCTATTTTTAACCCTAAACCCTAATTCAAAGCCTAAACCCTAATTTTGACCCAAAACCCTAATTTTGATCCTAAACCCTAAATTTGAACCAAAACCCTAATTTTAACCATATTTTTGTCCCAAAAACCTAAATTTAACCCAGAACCCAAATTTTAATCCAAAACCCAAAATTTTGACCCTAAACCCTAAAGTTAACCCATAACCCTAAATTTGACTCATAACCCTAATTTTGACCCAAGACCCTAATTTAGACCCAAAAACCCAAATTCTAACCCTTATTTTGTCCCAAAACCCTTTTTTAAATAAAAACCCGACACCTTAATTTTGATCGAAAACCGAAATTTGGGCCCAAAACCCAAATTTTGACCCAAAACCCTAATTTAGACCCAAAACCCTAATTCTAACCCTATTTTTGTCCCAAAAACCTATTTCTTTACTCAAAACCCTAATTCAAACCCAAAACCCTAATTTGGTCCCAAAACCGAAATTTTGACCCAAAATAACCCAAAGCCCTAATTTTGACCCAAAAACCCTAATACAGGACCAAAACCCTAATTCTGATCCAAAACCCTAATTCGAACCATATTTTTGACCCAAAACCCTAAATTTGACCCAGAACCCTATTTTTGACCCTAAACCCTAATTTTACGCAAAACCTTAATTCTAACCCTATTTTTGACCCAAAACCCTATTTTTAACTCAAAAACCAAATTCAAACCCAAATCCCTAATGTTGACCCAAAACCCTAAATTTGACCCAAAACCCTAATTCAAACCCGAAACCCTAATTTTGACCCAAAATCGAAATTTTGGCCCAACCCCCAAATTATAACCTGTAACAGCCCGTTTTTAGTTACGCTATTTAACCGGTTAAAATATAATTACACATACGATTAATTATTTTATTTGGATGTTTATGTTCATTTGTGTTATGTGGTTTAGTTTGAGTAATTAAATTACTCTCTTCAAATTATTTTATTAGGTGCGTTAGCACTTACTTATTTCAGTGAATGCACGTTTAATAGACAATAATTTACGTTATTGTCATTATTATACCAGTACAGAAAAATATTTTAAATAATATGTTTAAGAGAAAAGCATTTTCATATTTTCATTCTACTTAATTTTTGAGTTGAAAATAAACTGGTTTGACCTTAATCGGAGATTAAATTTTGGACCGAGTATTTTCTTAGTTGATCAGTCCAACTATTAATCTTCACTCTAATTTGAATTTTGAAATTATATATTTATCAATCTTTATTTTTAGATTCCAAAAAGTAAAAACATGTTTATTTTAGGCTTAATATTTTATCACTCATTGGTGTACCTATCACTAAATGTTAAGTTAAAACATAAAAACTCTCTCTTCCTTTCTCTCATTAGACCGTAACTCTCTCTTTCTCTCTGTTTCTCTTTCTTTCTTTTCTTCTTTTTCTCTTTCTTCTTTTCTCCTTTTCTCTTTCTTTATTTTTCTTCTTCTTTCTTTTCTCGTTCTTTCTTTCTCTGCTGCTGCTTTCTTCTTCTCTCTTTCTTTTCTTTTTCTTCTTTCTTTTTGTTCTTCCTCAGCATAACATTTTTTTTCTCTCTTCTACTCTCCACAACTTCAAAAACCAAAGTCTCATCTCCTCCACTCTGCACAACAACCGCCGTCAGCCGAGCTCCGAACGCGCGATCTGGCCGAGCTCCGCCGTGCGATTTCGTGTCTCCACCGCATGAGAACCGCGAACCGCCGCCCTCCATGGTGGTTTCCACCATGTGAGTTACCTTAAGCTCTTCCTTCTCCTTCTTCTTGGTCTTACTCTATCTCTCTCTTTTTGGTGTTCACAGAAAATGAACCGTCGCCGCGTCAACCACCACAGCACCACCATAAGCTTGCCTTCTTCCTTGGGTAAGTGGTTTCCTCACTTCCTTTGCTCAGATTCAAAACCCCAAATTGATTTTTTTAAACCCTAACCCTAGGTTTTGATTTTAATTCTCAAAATCTGAAATTAATTGGTGTTTTCTGAAATTGGGAGCATGATTAAGTGTCTCCCTAAATCAATTTTTGTCAATCTCTTGTTAAACTGATTTTTCTCAATTTTCATCTTGAGACTAAAAACACCCAAATCTGTTTTAATTTAAATCAATGATGCTTTTGAGAAATTAAGTATTTTAGTGAGTTAAATTTATAGTATTTATGTTGAGAAATTAATTTAGTATTTTGTCTGGTTGTTTCAATGCTGGGATCGTCTCCCTGGGATGTTTTTCATGTTAGTGCTTGCTCTGGGAAGCAGAAATTACTTTCTTGGAACTGTTTGGAGCTGACTGCATCGCTGCCAAGTGCTTGGAAAACTATGAACACCTTTAAGGTGGGGGAAAGAATCAATCTACCGTCCGGAACGATAAGTAGTAGATTATATATTAATTGTGTAGGGCGACCCAAACCCTACTAGAAAATCGAATAATCGACAAGAACAAAATCACGTTGGAGTTGTTTTTCTGTAAAACCAATGTTGATTCGGGGATTGTAGGTTTATCGGTGTTGGATTGCTTATATGATATTGGGGATGTATGAATTTATTGATGCTGATATTACTGTGATATTTTATGATGATTGATATGTTTATGTGAGAATGTATTATAGCTTGATGATAATTGAACTGCTTTGTTCCACAATGTTTTGATATATGGTTAGAGATTTTGATGTGTATTATTACATGGTAATTAGAGTAATGTGTGCGGGGGTTCATGAGATCTGAGTTTAGAAGTGCCTAACCGAGATGTGATTATTGTTGGGTTTATTCATGAAATAGTGATGAGAGGTTACCGCACTAGGGGGTGACCTGAAACATGGTCTGTGATATTTTCATATGATCGACTTGAAAACATAGTCTGGTTGGCTTGAAACATAGTCTGTAGTCTGGTTGGCTTGTAACATAGTCTGGTTGGCTTGAAACATAGTCTGGTTGGCTTGAAACATAGTCTGGTTGGCTTGAAACATAGTCTGGTTGACTTGAAACATAGTCTGGTTTACTTGAGATGGAAATTTGGATACGTGGCTGTGGCCAAACATTCATACTGCATTGCATTGCATCATGACAAAGGGTAGAGGAGGATATATATCAATTTGAGGATGACTTGTTAGGAATGTGTGTTGATTGTCTATGGCAATTAGTGTATCATTTGCTATGAATCTTTTCCGTTTTTGATGATAGAACTGTTTCTTATCCCCTGCATCTCTCTGCATGTTGTATTTGTTTATTATGAAATCGTACCAGAAGACTTGGTGGACAAACTTAATGACGAGGGATTGGACGGGATTCCCTATGAGCCGAATGCCAGAGCTCGAGTCTTGACCCATGGTGATTAGGGTCCAGGTAGTATATGGTCAGTGCATCTTGTGAGACGTTTTAGATGTTTTCAGTTGTTTAGTATTTTTGTCTAAGTCTATGCCTGTGAGGGCTCCTACCGAGAGGATACCCTCAACAGTGTTTTGGTAATGTAATAGATAAACTTGGGGTATTTATATATTATAATCTTGCGAATATTTTATGTTCTTAATGAAAACTGTATGTGTATGAAAACCAATTTGGGATTACTGTATCTATTTATCTCCTAATTCTTTATCACAACTGGAGTTTGTGTATTTATTTTCCGCTCCTGGCAATTGATGTAAGACCAGAGACCATTTATGGTTGGATTAAATTTTGAAGTTATAAAACTGTCTTCATCGTGTGTTTTTCCGACGTCATACAAATCTCCGATTTTTAAAGGGGACATTTCGAAAATGATTTGTGAAAATCTTTAACGCTAAACACGCGCTTAAGGAACTAATAATTGTGGTTTTAAACTAAATGTCACAAAGGGGCACAGTGGGGTGTCTCATTTTGGTATCGAGCGATTCGATTCTAATCGGACTGTGAGGTCTAGGATGTTGTTACTGGCCGTGTCTAGTTGAATCCACATCGGATATTGACTATGCTTAGAAATTGGGCAGAAAGTTCGTAGCTTCGTCGTTTTAAGTTCCTAAGTACAGTAGGGAACTGAAATGATTAATATTCTTACTCATGATAAACACGATATTTTGGGATAAGTTACTTGGGTAAGTTGTTGTATAAAAGAGTGTATTGTGGTTGGAATAAGTGTTAGACAATAAGTTTATTGGAAGAATTAATTCTTGTTCATAAGGTATAGTGAGCAACTAGTGGTAGAAAGAAATTGTTATTACGGGAATTTATTTTAAGTACTAGATATATTTGGATAATGTGGGTAGTTGTTGAAGATGAACTTATTTTCTAATGATGTTTTCTAATGATGATAGGTTGGTTTTAAGAAAAGGACGTTTAAGCATATGGTGTTTATAAGAGGTGTTGATTTGGGTGTGGCTTGTACATGATTAGTATTTAAGTCCTTTTGTTGAGAATAGAATTAGTTTCTAATCACTTTGATGTTATTGGAGTTTATTAAGATAAAGTGTAAACCTTAACTTATGATGAGATTTTTTTTCTTTAAAGTGAGATTTGATTTATGAAAATAGTATTAACTCGAACTTGGTTTGAGACACAAGGTTATAAGGTAAATTTAGGGGATTTGATTAGGCTGTGATTTTGTTTAAAATTTGGATTTGGTAAGAAGTCTAAGATTCTAAGTTATTTTGAATGTACTTTAGAGCGTACTAAGATGAAATGAATGAGTTCAATTGTGTGGTATATGAGTAAGAGTTTTTTGTTGATTATTTGAGGATTATGAAAGTGTAAAAGGTCATGTTGTAAAGGTTAATATGAGTTTTAGATGTTTAGTGATGATAAAAACTAGTAGTTTGAAATATTTGTTTGTTAATATTTAATTACTAATTATTATTTTGATCGAGGAATAATAAAATATTTTATGCTCCTTATATTTGTTTTTGTTGTGGTCTATCTTTCTATCTTGATTTTAGTTTTGCACTTTGAGTGCGATGCAAAATGCATTATTCTATATCGCGTTTCAACATCAATTCTTCCTTTCTCTATATCGTTCTTGCTTCTCGTTATCACCTTGGAGGAAGCTGTCGATTTACCAAGAAGTGATGGAAGTTAACTTCTCCTTCAAGTATCTTACTCTGAAAGATTGTCGAAGTTCAATTGAGTAAGGCTTTTTGCCATAAATTGATAGTGTCTCCATTAAGCTAATTCATGAGTTTCCAGTTATACACTTCTTTGTTTGTGAGAAGTCGTACTCACACTTCTAAATAATCCTCGATGTATTAGACATTTGAGTGAATTGGTTTAACGGAATCCATTGGTCTGGATACTTTCACATTTTGTTGAGAGAAGTGGTTATCACTATTTCTTGAGTTATAACCCAGATAATTTCGTGATCGCAGAAGTTTCTTGGTGAAACTTAGTTTTGTCACTTCTATTTTTGGTAGAGGTGAAAGTCATCATTTTGTAAATTCTTTGTACTAAGAATAAGAATTAATCCTCTTTGGATTAGACATTATTCAACCCTTGATTCTTTGAATCCGTTGGAAGATTCTTGTGGAAGAATGAACTTTATTAGATTCATGTTTGTAAATGTGTATTGATCATGCATTTTTACACCCACGAACCTGATGGAATGATCTTTTTCCATACTGGATGTTTCGATATCCTTCAAATTAATAAAATTCTTTTCTATGCTTATGTGAAAGTGAAATCAAGAAAAATTTTCTTTTCTTGAGAAATTCTTTTATGATCACCAAGGTCTTGTCTTATTGTAGTTCGAACGTACTTTTTGTCTTCGATCATTGTAGTTCTACGTATTTTCCCAATGTTGTCGATGTGTGACCTATCTCATCAGTCGTGAGTTGGATATCTCCACATCAAGATGTACAATTGAGACCTTCCTTGTTGAGATGTTGACATTCCTTCAATCTTTGTTATAAGTTTTCTGAAGACCTGTATGAGTTTTGATTGAATTCAAGTGATCGTTGATCGACTGGTGAAGTCTACATCTTCTTACGAGTTAAGATCCACAAGCAGAGTTAGTGAACCGAATAATATATCAGAGGATTGTTCAGACTTCATGGAGTATCTTTAAGTGTTGTTTCAGATGAAAAACGGAAGTTTATCAACGTGTGTCGGTTGAATTTACTTTAAGTGTTGAGGACTAAGCTGAAACTAAGCCTAATTGATCATCCTCAGTGGGATGGATAAGGAGTGAGGTGACCTATATTTAGCAGGTTAGTTGGGAGATAGTGGGGTACTTAATTTTTATCATCTCTATGGTAGGACGAACCAGAGTTGATAGGAGTTTCGTTAGTGTATAGATGTGAATGGTACTATGAGGACCCTTAAGTTCAACGTCATTGAGTGAGATGATTACGATGGATTTTATCATGATCGAGGCAGATATATCATTGAAGGAAATTAGAATAGTGATCAAATTTTATGGGTAATGTTGACTTAGTGAGTTCGAGGATTAACGGAAAAATATATGGTAGTTTTCCTTAAGCTGAACGGACGTAGTAAAGAGGAGTTCTTGAGTGAAACTAAGTTGTTAGAAAAGTTTAAGAATTATGATTTCGGATAATTCAAGTTGAAGTAATTCCTTTTGGTGGTAGTTGCATGGGGAAATGTAATCGTATTCTTTAAGATTGAAATGAATGACTATGATATAATTTGGAGTGGTGGAATATATTCAAAGAAAACTAAGACTATAATTGTGTGCGTTGGGTGGAAAGTTGATATATGTGATTGAGTTAAGGTTGAACTTGATGTTCGTTGTGAGGATAAGGTGTTAAAGAAGTTTTGCTAGTAGACAAATTTTGAGGCAAGAAGTGATTAAGTTTTGATTGTGTCTTTCGAGTGTGATAAGCTATGGTGAAATGTTTATAATCTTTGAAGTTTTAATTTGGTAAAAATGTCGTTGATGATCCATAGTGGAAACTAGATATTTTAAATCCAAGATTGCCATTGGGGAGTGTCCACCTGGATTTCTTGGCTTTGTTTTGGTGCAACTCTTAGGGGTAATGACCTTAGAGAAACTCTGTTTTATAATCTCTTTTCTCGGCTGCAAATATATAAGGGCAGATAGGATACAAGCACTTCCTTGCATAAGTGATAGAGCTATGTCTTTAGATGGAGAAATTGTTAGGAGTTGTGTATTTTCCTTGGACAGTAGGGTAGATATGTACGGGAAATTTCTTAAACCAGTAATACAAACGGGGCTTGAGAGCCAAATTGAAAATGAGAGGCAGATGAAGGATATGAAATCGATGTAGGCAAAAGATTCGAGAGGAATTAAGAAGAGAACGAACTATGTTGGATATGGTAAGATTCAATTTCAATCAGATTGAATTTCTTAGGTTCTTGGAGCAAGGTTTATCATGTGCAACTCAAGAATGTTATGACGTTTTGATTGGAGACTTGAAAAGTGTGAATTTGATATGACTAGAAGAGGAGACTAAGCCCAAATAGACTAAGACTATGATTGCATCTCTTGAGTAGAAGGTTAATTGATGTTATGGTAAAGTTAGTGTTGGTTTTGATGTTAGCTGTGAAAGTTAGATATTGGAGAAAGTTTTTCTAATGGATCTATATTAAGAAGTGAAGAGATTAAGCGTTGATTTTGTTCTTTGAAGTGTAATAGACTAAGGTGAAATATCGAAGGTAATGGGGATAATGCGGTAATGAAAAGTTTCTAGGATAAGTAGAAGGGCATAAGAATTGATCCTGTTATAGTGTTATAGATGAAAGGAATGAAGCGATGAGAATACAAAGCAAGATTTTAGGGTCTAGGTGTGATTACGAAATCCTGTTTAGTTTTGAGCTACGAAATTCCGAGGACGGAATTTTTTTTCTAAGAGGGGTAGTAATGTAACAGCCCGTTTTTAGTTACGCTATTTAACCGGTTAAAATATAATTACACATACGATTAATTATTTTATTTGGATGTTTATGTTCATTTGTGTTATGTGGTTTAGTTTGAGTAATTAAATTACTCTCTTCAAATTATTTTATTAGGTGCGTTAGCACTGACTTATTTCAGTGAATGCACGTTTAATAGACAATAATTTACGTTATTGTCACTATTATACCAGTACAGAAAAATATTTTAAATAATATGTTTAAGAGAAAAGCATTTTCATATTTTCATTCTACTTAATTTTTGAGTTGAAAATAAACTGGTTTGACCTTAATCGGAGATTAAATTTTGGACCGATTATTTTCTTAGTTGATTAGTCCAACTATTAATCTTCACTCTAATTTGAATTTTGAAATTATATATTTATCAATCTTTATTTTTAGATTCCAAAAAGTAAAAACATGTTTATTTTAGGCTTAATATTTTATCACTCATTGGTGTACCTATCACTAAATGTTAAGTTAAAACATAAAAACTCTCTCTTCCTTTCTCTCATTATACCGTAACTCTCTCTTTCTCTCTGTTTCTCTTTCTTTCTTTTCTTCTTTTTCTCTATCTTCTTTTCTCCTTTTCTCTTTCTTTCTTTTTCTTCTTCTTTCTTTTCTCGTTCTTTCTTTCTCTGCTGCTGCTTTCTTCTTCTCTCATTCTTTTCTTTTTCTTCTTTCTTTTTCTTCTTCCTCAGCATAACATTTTTTTTCCTCTCTTCTACTCTCCACAACTTCAAAAACCAAAGTCTCATCTCCTCCACTCTGCACAACAACCGCCGTCAGCCGAGCTCCGAACGCGCGATCTGACCGAGCTCCGCCGTGCGATTTCGTGTCTCCACCGCGTGAGAATCGCGAACCGCCGCTCTCCATGGTGGTTTCCACCATGTGAGTTACCTTAAGCTCTTCCTTCTCCTTCTTCTTGGTCTTACTCTATCTCTCTCTTTTTGGTGTTCACAGAAAATGAACCGCCGCCACGGCCACCGTCCGCCACCGCATCAACCACCACAGCACCACCATAAGCTTGCCTTCTTCCTTGGGTAAGTGGTTTCCTCACTTCCTTTGCTCAGATTCAAAACCCCAAATTGATTTTTTTAAACCCTAACCCTAGGTTTTGATTTTAATTCTCAAAATCTGAAATTAATTGGTGTTTTCTGAAATTGGGAGCATGATTAAGTGTCTCCCTAAATCAATTTTTGTCAATCTCTTGTTAAACTGATTTTTCTCAATTTTCATCTTGAGACTAAAAACACCCAAATCTGTTTTAATTTAAATCAATGATGTTTTTGAGAAATTAAGTATTTTAGTGAGTTAAATTTATAGTATTTATGTTGAGAAATTAATTTAGTATTTTGTCTGGTTGTTTCAATGCTGGGATCGTCTCCCTGGGATGTTTTTCATGTTAGTGCTTGCTCTGGGAAGCAGAAATTACTTTCTGGGAACTGTTTGGAGCTGACTGCATCGCTGCCAAGTGCTTGGAAAACTATGAACACCTTTAAGGTGGGGGAAAGAATCAATCTACCGTCCGGAACGATAAGTAGTAGATTATATATTAATTGTGTAGGGTGACCCAAACCCTACTAGAAAATCGAATAATCGACAAGACCAAAATCACGTTGGAGTTGTTTTTCTGTAAAACCAATGTTGATTCAGGGATTGTAGGTTTATCGGTGTTGGATTGCTTATATGATATTGGGGATGTATGAATTTATTGATGCTGATATTACTATGATATTTTATGATGATTGATATGTTTATGTGAGAATGTATTATAGCTTGATGATAATTGAACTGCTTTGTTCCTCAAAGTTTTGATATATGGTTAGAGATTTTGATGTGTATTATTACATGGTAATTAGAGTAATGTGTGCGGGGGTTCATGAGATCTGAGTTTAGAAGTGCCTAACCGAGATGTGATTATTGTTGGGTTTATTCATGAAATGGTGATGAGAGGTTACGGCACTAGGGGGTGACCTGAAACATGGTCCGTGATATTTTCATATGATCGACTTGAAAACATAGTCTGGTTGGCTTGAAACATAGTCTGGTTGGCTTGAAACATAGTCTGGTTGACTTGAAACATAGTCTGGTTTACTTGAGATGGAAATTTGGATACGTGGCTGTGGCCAAACATTCATACTGCATTGCATTGCATCATGACAAAGGGTAGAGGAGGATATATATCAATTTGAGGATGACTTGTTAGGAATGTGTGTTGATCGTCTATGGCAATTAGTGTATCATTTGCTATGAATCTTTTCCGTTTTGGATGATAGAACTGTTTCTTATCCCCTGCATCTCTCTGCATGTTGTATTTGTTTTATTATGAAATCGTACCAGAAGACTTGGTGGACAAACTTAATGACGAGGGATTGGACGGGATTCCCTATGAGCCGAATGCCAGAGCTCGAGTCTTGACCCATGGTGATTAGGGTCCAGGTAGTATATGGCCAGTGCGTCTTGTGAGACATTTTAGATGTTTTCAGTTGTTTAGTATTTTTGTCTAAGTCTATGCCTGTGAGAGCTCCTACCGAGAGGATACCCTCAACAGTGTTTTGGTAATGTAATAGATAAACTTGGGGTATTTATATATTATAATCTTGCGAATATTTTATGTTCTTAATGAAAACTGTGTTTGTGTATGAAAACCAATTTGGGATTACTGTATCTATTTATCTCCTAATTCTTTATCACAACTGGAGTTTGTGTATTTATTTTCCGCTCCTGGCAATTGATGTAAGACCAGAGACCATTTATGGTTGGATTAAATTTTGAAGTTATAAAACTGTCTATCAGGTGTTTTTCCGACGTCATACAAATCTCCGATTTTTAAAGGGGACATTTCGAAAATGATTTGTGAAAATCTTTAACGCTAAACGCACGCTTAAGGAACTAATAATTGTGGTTTTAAACTAAATGTCACAAAGGGGCACAGCGGGGTGTCTCATTATAACCCAGAGCCCTTATTTTGACCCAAGACCCTAATTTAGACCAAAAATCTAATTTAGACCCAAAAACCCTAATTCTAACCCTATTTTTGTCCCAAAACCCTATTTTTTTAGTCAAAACCCTAATTTTGACCCAAAACCCTAATTTGGACCCAAAACCGAAATTTTGACCCAGAATAACCCAAAGCCCTAATTTTGACCCAAAACCCTAATTTTAATGCAAACCCCTAATTTTTGACCCTAAACCCTAAATTTATCGCAGAACCCTAAATTTGACCCATAACCCTAATTTTGACCCAAGACCCTAATTTAGACCCAAAAACCCTAATTCTAACCCTATTTTTGTCCCAAAACCCTTTTTTTAACTCAAAACCCGACACCTTAATTTTGACCCAAAACCCAAAATTTGACCCAAAACCCAAATTCTAACCCTAATTTAGACCCAAAACCCTAATTCTAACCCTATTTTTGTCCCCAAAACCTATTTTTGACCCAAAACCCTAATTTGGACCCAAAACCGAAATTTTGACCCAAAATAACCCAAAGCCCTAATTTTTACCCCAAAACCCTAATACGAACTCTATTTTTGACCCAAGACCCTAAATTTAACCCAGAACCCTAAATTTGAACCAAAACCCAATTTTTAACCCTAAACCCAAATTCAAAGCCTAAACCCTAATTTTGACCCAAAACCCTAATTTTGATCCTAAACCCTAAATTTGAACCAAAACCCTAGTTTTAACCCTATTTTTGTCCCAAAACCCTGAATTTAACCAAGAACCCTAATTTTAATCCAAAATCCAAAATTATGACCACCCTAAAGTTAACCCTGAACCCTAAATTTGACTCAGAACCCTAATTTTGACCCAAGACCCTAATTTAGACCCAAAACCCCAAATTCTAACCCTATTTTTGTCCAAAAACGCTTTTTTAACTCCAAACCCGACACCTTAATTTTGACCCAAGACCCAAATTTTGACCCCAAACCCTAATTTAGACACAAAACCCTAATTCTAACCCTATTTTTGTCCCAAAAACCTATTTCTTTACTCAAAACCCTAATTCCAATCATAAACCCTAATTTTGACCCAAAACCCTAATTTGGACCCGAAACCGAAATTTTGACCCAAAATAACCCAAAGCCCTAATTTTGACCCAAAACCCTAATTCTGACCCAAAAACCCTAATTCTGGACCAAAACCCTAATTCTGATCCAAAACCCTAATTCGAACCCTATTTTTGACCCAGAACCCTATTTTTGACCCTAAACCCTAATTTTAACGCAAAACCCCAATTCAAACCCGAAACCCTAATTTTGACCCAAAATCGAAATTTTGGCCCAAACCCCAAATTATAACCCAGAGCCCTAATTTTGACCCAAGACCCTATTTTAGACCAAAAACCTAATTTAGACCCAAAAACCCTAATCCTAACCCTATTTTTGTCCCAAAACCTTATTTTTTACTCAAAACCCTAATTTTGACCCAAAACCTAAATTTTGACCCAAAATAACCCAAAGCCCTAATTTTGACCCAAAACCCTAATTCTGACCCCAAAACCCTAATACGAACCCTATTTTTGACCCAAGACCCTAAATTTAATCGAGAACCCTAAATTTGACCCAAAACCCTATTTTTAACCCTAAACCCTAAATTTTGACCCAAAACCCTAATTTTGATCCTAAACCCTAAATTTGAACCAAAACCCTAATTCTAACCCTATTTTTGTCCCAAAACCCTAAATTTAACCCCAGAACCCTAATTTTAATCCAAAACCCTAAATTTTGACCCTAAACCCTGAATTTAACCAGGAACCCTAATTTTGACCCAAGACTCTAATTTAGACCCAAAAACCCTAATTCTAACTCTATTTTGTCCCAAAACCCTATTTTTTACTCAAAACCCTAATTCAAACCCTAAACCCTATTTTTGACCCAAAACCTTAAATTTAACACAGAACCCTAATTTTAAACCAAAATCGTAAATTTTGACCCAAAACCCTAAATTTAACCCAGATCCCTAAATTTGACCGAAAACCCTATTTTTAACCCTAATTTTAACGCAAAACCTTAATTCTAACCCTATTTTGACCCAAAACCATATTTTTAACTCAAAAACCATATTCAAACCCAAAACCCTATTGTTGACCCCAAACCCTAAATTTGAACCAAAACCCTAATTCAAACCCGAAACCCTAATTTTGACCCAAAATCGAAATTTTGACCCAAAACCCAAATTATAACCCAGAGCCCTAATTTTCACCCAAAACCCTAATTCTGACAAAAAACCCTATTTTAAACCCAAAACCCTAATTTTGACCCAGAACCCTAATTTTAATGCAAACCCCTAATTTTTGACCCTAAATCCTAAATTTATAGCAGAACCCTAAATTTGACCCATAACCCTAATTTTGACCCAAGACCCTAATTTAGACCAAAAACCTAATTTAGACCCAAAAACCCTAATTCTAACCCTATTTTTGTCCCAAAACCCTTTTTTTAACTCAAAACCCGACACCTTAATTTTGACCCAAAACCCAAAATTTGACCCAAAACCCGAATCCTAACGCTAATTTAGACCCAAAACCCTAATTCTAACCCTATATTTGTCCCAAAAACCTATTTTTTACTCAAAACCCTAATTTTGACCCAAAACCCTGATTTGGACCTGAAACCGAAATTTTGACCCAAAATAACCCAAAGCCCTAATTTTGACCCAAAACCCTAATTCTGACCCAAAAACCCTAATTCTGGACCAAAACCCTAATTCTGATCCAAAACCCTAATTCGAACCCTATTTTTGACCCAGAACCCTATTTTTGACCCTAAACCCTAATTTTAACGCAAAACCCTAATTCAAACCCGAAACCCTAATTTTGACCCAAAATCGAAATTTTGGCCCAAACCCCAAATTATAACCCAGAGCCCTAATTTTGACCCAAGACCCTATTTTAGACCAAAAACCTAATTTAGACCCAAAAACCCTAATCCTAACCCTATTTTTGTCCCAAAACCTTATTTTTTACTCAAAACCCTAATTTTGACCCAAAACCCTAATTTGGACCCAAAACCGAAATTTTGACCCAAAATAACCCAAAGCCCTAATTTTGACCCAAAACCCTAATTCTGACCCCAAAACCCTAATACGAACCCTATTTTTGACCCAAGACCCTAAATTTAACCCAGAACCCTAAATTTGACCCAAAACCCTATTTTTAACCCTAAACCCTAAATCAAAGCCTAAACCCTAATTTTGACCCAAAACCCTAATTTTGATCCTAAACCCTAAATTTGAACCAAAACCCTAATTCTAACCCTATTTTTGTCCCAAAACCCTAAATTTAACCCCAGAACCCTAATTTTAATCCAAAACCCTAAATTTTGACCCTAAACCCTGAATTTAACCAGGAACCCTAATTTTGACCCAAGACTCTAATTTAGACCCAAAAACCCTAATTCTAACTCTATTTTGTCCCAAAACCCTATTTTTTACTCAAAACCCTAATTCAAACCCTAAACCCTAATTTTGACCCAAAACCTTAAATTTAACACAGAACCCTAATTTTAAACCAAAATCGTAAATTTTGACCCAGAACCCTAAATTTAACCCAGAACCTTAAATTTGACCCAAAACCCAAATTTTGATCCTAAACCCTAAATTTGAACCAAAACCCTAATTCTAACCCTATTTTTGTCCCAAAACCCTAAATTTAACCCAGAACCCTAATTTTAAACCAAAACCCTAAATTTTGACCCTAAACCCTAAAGTTAACCCAGAACCCTAAATTTGACTCAGAACCGTAATTTTGACCCAAGACCCTAATTTAGACCAAAAAACCAAAATTCTAACCCTATTTTTGTCCCAAAACCCTTTTTTTAACTCAAAACCCGACACCTTAATTTTGACCCAACACCCAAATTTGGGCCAAAAACCCTAATTCTAACCCTAATTTAGACCCAAAACCCTAATTCTAGCCCTATTTTTGTCCCAAAACCCTATTTTTTTTACTGAAAACCCTAATTCAAACCCTAAACCTTATATTTGACCCAAAACCCTAATTTGGACCCGAAACCGAAATTTTGACCCAAAATAACCCAAAGGCCAATTTCTGACCCAAAAACCCTAATTCTGGCCCAATACCCTAATTCTGATCCAAAACCCTAATTCGAACCCTATTTTTGACCCAAAACCCTAAATTTGACCCAGAACCCTATTTTTGACCCTAAACCCTACTTTTAACGCAAAACCTTAATGCTAACCCAATTTTTGACCCAAAACCCTATTTTTAACTCAAAAACCATATTCAAACCCAAAACCCTAATGTTGACCCCAAACCCTAAATTTGACCCAAAACCCAAATTAAAACCCGAAACCCTAATTTTGACCCAAAATCGAAATTTTGACCCAAAACCCAAATTATAACCCAGAGCCCTAATTTTGACCCAAAACCCTAATTCTGACAAAAAAACCTATTTTAAACCCAGAATCCTAATTGAAAGCCTAAACCTTAATTTTGACCCAAAACCCTAATTTTGATCCTAAACCCTAAATTTGAACCAAAACCCTAATTCGAACCCTATTTTTGTCCCAAAACCCTAAATTTAACCCAGAACCCTAATTTTAATGCAATCCCCTAAATTTTGACCATAAACCCTAAATTTATCCTAGAACACTAAATTTGACCCATAACCCTAATTTTGACCCAAGACCCTAATTTAGACCAAAAACCTAATTTAGACCCAAAAACCCTAATTCTAACCCTATTTTTGACCCAAAACCCTTTTTTTAACTCAAAAGCCGACACCTTAATTTTGACCCAAAACCCAAAATTTGACCAAAACCCAAATTCTAACCCTAATTTAGACCCAAAACCCTAGTTTTAACCCTATTTTTGTCCCAAAAACCTATTTTTTACTCAAAACCCTAATTTTGACCCAAAACCCTAATTTGGACCCAAAACCGAAATTTTGACCCAAAATAACCCAAAGCCCTAATTTTGACCCAAAACCCTAATTCTGACCCCAAAACCCTAATACGAACCCTATTTTTGACCCAAGACCCTAAATTTAACCCAGAACCCTAAATTTGACCCAAAACCCTATTTTTAACCCTAAACCCTAATTTTGACCCAAAACCCTAATTTTGATCCTAAACCCTAAATTTGAGCCAAAACCCTAATTTTAACCCTATTTTTGTCCCAAAACCCTAAATTTAACCCAGAACCCTAATTTTAATTCAAAACCCAAAATTTTGACCCTAAACCCTAAAGTTAACCCAGAACCCTAAATTTGACCCAAGACCCTAATTTAGTTCCAAAAACCCAAATTCTAACCCTATTTTTGTCCCAAAACCCTTTTTTAACTCAAAACCCGACACCTTAATTTTGACCCAAAACCCAAATTTGGGACCAAAACCCAAATTTTGACCCAAAACCCTAATTTAGACCCAAAACCCTAATTCTAACCCTATTTTTGTCCCAAAAACATATTTCTTTACTCAAAACCCTAATTCAAACCCTAAACCCTAATTTTGAGTCAAAATACTTATTTGGACCCGAAACCAAAATTTTGACCCAAAATAACACAAAACCCTAATTTTGACCCACAACCCTAATTCTGACCCAAAAACCCTAATACTGGACCAAAACCCTAATTCTGATCCAAAACCCTAATTCGAACCCTAT